>JABFOV010000154.1:28540-51339 GCA_022817685.1 Aradophagus sp. ZL-2020 | reverse complement strand
ATCTAAATTTTACTCATAATTTTGTAATATTCTGTGTTTATTTAGTAATATTCCATCTGTATACAATAATGAGTGCATATATTACAGCAAAATATGTGAGTGAAGCAGTGCCGTCACTCTTATGCTTATAATATAAGTATTTTTTACTGTCTTATTTCTCTCCGTGTATAACGAAAAATATTTGAAGTAATGGTATCGTTACGCGTTACTTTCGACTAACAGTAACGTAACGCTTCACTCTTTTTCCTGTTACGATATAAAAAATAAGTTACTTTGTAAAAAAGTAACGGTAATGCGTTACATGCTTTGAAGTATTTTTTAAAATTTAGTTTAAAAACATTTCCTTTCCAATCACTTTGAAAATCACGTTAATTCGCCGGCGTTTCCGCGCGTTTAGTAGTATTTGCTCGAGGTATGTACGTTAAATTGCGAATTCGGTTTTAAATTCTCTGCAATATGTTTGCGCGGGAAACGGATAATTTTCTCGTGCAGAAGACCGTGTTTAGACAAGTAATTAATGAACAGCCAGGCTGCATTAATGTTGATAAATGTGCCCTTTGATCGATCATTATCGTAGACTGACACTTTGAAACTATTTGCTCTTACGCAGTGGCTCTCTAATCGACCGAGTTTCCTTTGTTTTGGACGTTTATGGTGATAAGCAAAACATTACACCCTTAATAAGGATCATCATTCATCTGGCGCTGAAAAATTGTTAACCAATGATTCGCGCTGAAATTTTCGTTGACCCGTGACAAATTGAATTGAAATTTCATTAATGATTCATGATATCTGTAGGAATAATACGTGTTATAATGAGTTATATGTATTGTGAAAACTTAATATTTATTTGGATATATAAATTTGTAGATAAATTTATATTATTTATTATATTATATTATAATAAATCTGATTTCAAATTTTGTATGTTTTCATCAAAAATCTAAAATTATATTTAAAGATGTTACCGCCTTTTATTACAAAAAATCGTATCGTCTTAAAATAATTAATTTTTAATTTTTCACTCGGTTCATTTTAATGATATATTGATCAAAATGTTAATGAAAATTATTATGCGTTCTTTGTATTACAAATAACTAAATGAATTATGTGTATAAAACGTAATAATAATAATAATTATATTTCATGATACTATCATAATTAAAAATTCCTTTTTTTTTCAGTTTTTTCCGTAATAAATTCGTTTTTTCATTAACGCAACGCATTGAAAAAAAGACGTACTTTGAATCAATAATTAATCTCAATATAATAATTGCGTTTTCACGAAACTTCCATGATTATCTCTGACATGAAAATATAAAATCATTACGAAAAGTGCCTGTCAATCATACTTCGATTTTCCGAACTTAGCTATAATTTCTCGGTTATTAACTTCGGGATGTTGAATTGTGTATTTACAGGTAATTATTATTTAAAATTGAAAAATCATTAACTAAGTATTCTCTATTCAACGTAACTACTATATCTAAAATATAATCATATTCAAACGTTGCGTCTGTAAAAATCAAATGATACTTTCATTAGAAAAAAGATTGTTTTTTTAAAGATCAAGTTTGTTTCGTTGTTAAAAGGAGTCTTATGATTCTTTTTTTAACAAAATTAACAATAATAATAACGATAATAATAATAACAACAATAATAATGACAATAATAATAATAATTTTATATTTTATACAAGACATTGCAATTTGACAAAAGTAGATTTATTTTTGTTTGATAAAATATTACTTGACAAATAAATTTTTTCGCAAAAAGAGAAAAAGATTACAACTGACGTTATTTTTATACAAGTATTAAGATGAAACTTTTAATAATAAACTATGAAACAAACGTGATTTATAATAATAGAATTTGTAATGAATTGAACGATGTATCCAGTTTGAAAAGGATGTCCAAAGGTAACTTTCGTTATTCTTTTCAAAATTCGATTCGAGATTTTGTTGTTCTCAACGATATGGCAAATGTGTACAATAGATGCTAGGTACAATAGTGCATCGTCTGCAAATAACGCTCCTAGAGGACATTGTATCGCGTGGCTAAAGCGGCACAAACGTACTTGCCGACACGTTGTACTTAATTACCTTAAAGTATCGAACCATAGTAACCGTAAGTTTTGACTCACAATAGTTAGTTAACTGATATAACTAGCGTTTCTTGTTGTCTCAATCTAATTACCTGGGTCAGTTCACTGATGCTTTAATTCGACTAAATGTGCTTCAATAGTAATCGCGTTTAGAAATCCATTCTCTTGAATCTAAAGTATTTCAAACTCAATACCGTTTTGTATAATTTTTTTATCTTTTATCACAACACATTTTTGCTTGGTAAATGGCTGTATTTGTCTACAAATACATATTACGGACATTTTCAACTTTTATGATGATATCATTTTCCCAATAATCATTTTCATAATGCGCTTTTTGAATGCCACTTCGTCGGTTTACCATATGCGGTGACATTACACGTAGAATAATAATTTTACTACGTGGCATTGAACGAAGAATGGAAATAGATACGTTTGAATTCGATATCGTGTGGTAGTACATTTTTCCTAGTAATAAGAAGTGAGCGTTTTTGAAATTTCAAATTGCGCGTTTTCGGTAAAAATGTAAAAATGCAATTATGAATGTATTACAAATTCGCTTGAAGTTTTACCGTATTTATAGTTCAGTTTTTACATGTTATAACAGATGAGATCTAAAGTCCAATTTGATTATAAAAGGTGATTTTATAACCACGCAATACAAATTACAAAGTGTGCAAGCAAAAATTCTCGAATGAAAAAATTTAAGTCTGAATTTAATGTAACTCCATAAAATTAAAATTCGGTATAAAAATGATCAAGCCTGGTCAGTTTCTGGTCAAAATGTGACTTATTAATAATTATGGAAATTCGACCTATTAATCAAAAAACTTAACCCGTTAATGATTACTACAATTTTTTCATCATCAATGAGCCAATTTTTACCAAATTTGATCAAATTGAGACCTAAAATTTTTTATTCAAGAATATAAGTAATTTCAATAGTTTGAAAACACGATTGACGTTGATTTGTATGTTTGAGATATCATGAAGGGTTCAATTCGTCTGCATTTGGAATATTTTTATAGTATCTCAAGCTCAAAAAGTGTTCTAAAATGTTATTTTTATTGTTTTTACAATAAAAATTTGTATCCGATGTCATTTTTATATACTGAAAAAAATTTGCAGAACATTTTATATTACTTTTTGACATTGCAATATTAAGGCTATTCTAAAGAACTTTCATTCGAACGCAAAATCAAATTTTTCATTTTAGAGGTAGCATTGAATTAAAGTTTTTGTTGTATGTTCATAAAAAATCTTTTAAACGTCGCAATGCCATGGAGAAGAAAATTGGAAAATTCATTATCACTGCTTTCTCCTCAGTGTATGAAAAATAAAATTAAACCATACGTTCCCTTTTACCACAGTAATTGCAAATTATCTTGTGAAATTGTACAAAATATTATTGGCACAAAAAAAGTAATTATTGTTTCACTTCCGTGCCGTTGATTGCATATTTTTTCTGCTATGTGAACAAAATCCTTCTTTTACTTTTTTGCCCAGTGTTTATTTTATTAGAAACACGTGTAATATCAGATTCTCGCTCGCAGAAAAATTGAACTAATAAATATTTCCGCAAAAAAGCAGCGAAATATTGATATTACGCAACAAAAGCAGCAATCAAAAGTTTAATCAATATCCCAATGATATCTCTTAGTGACGAGTTTAAATGCAATCAGTGCTGCATTTACCTGAGTCGCGTAACATTATTATTCTTCGATTTTTTATTTGCATACAATTGCCGCGTGATATACTAGTAATCTTATATGTTCGGAAGTGATAATATCGAAGTAAGAATGTAACCTTTTAAGAAATGATTCGTTATATTTATCTATATATATGTTGATAAAACGAACTTCAATATCGAATTTTTGAAATAAGTTCACATATTTATTTTATTATATCTATAAAGTATATTCTTAAATTAAGTAGACTTATTAAGAATTTTATAAGATAATTCATATCTAGAAAGTTTTAAATAAATTAAATTTGACTAAGAAAATAGTTATTGAAACATTGCTTTCCTTAGTGAATCCAAATTCTTTTCATTAAAAGTTTAAAAACTATTCTCAATACGAAAGGAAAATCTCATCTCAAACGTTAAAAACTGCTCTTTTTTATGAAATGTGACATGAATAATAATACTATTTAAAGTTACAAATTTACCTTACGATACAATTTTTTAATGTGATCTTACATCAAAGTTCAGACACATGACATGCAATTTAGTAGTAAATTTACGACGACTTAATGTAATACATATTTTATATTTCCTGCATTCTACTTTATGTAGCATTAATTTGTATTAAACCAAAGTTTCGTATGTATTTTTAAATTATGTTAACGTCAAAATCATGCAATATTGTAAGAATGAAAAATAAATGTACAAAAATTGATAAATTCTCAAAATCAATTTTTAACTTCACTTTTATGTTTTTTCGCCTTGTTTTCGGATCCCTGTAAATGTAATATAGTCTCTAGATCGTTATCGGAATTTGGATTTTTTCACCAGTATAGATTACAAAGGGAAAAATTATTAGATTATCCTTGAAAAATTACAAAAAATTAAAAAATTTATCAGAACTGGTTAAAGTGGATCAAATATTTTCCTGCACCTCAGGAAGTATTTGAACAAACTATAATTCAAAGTGAATGTTTATATATATACATGACTTTGCTGGTTGTGTTAATGAAACAGTTCACTTATTCCGTAAGCAATCAGATAATGCGCCTACCGCAAATAAACATTTATTAGTAGCAGTTTAATTTTCCTTCTCCTCGTCTTATTCTTTCTCGTAGCGAACTAAATCGATAGCAGTAATGTACTTCATTCATTATACACAAGTATCCGGAAGAAAAGAAATGGATCTATTTGCTACCATAAAGTTTGAACTTATTTGAGTTTCCCTCGAATGGAATCTTCGAATCCAAGAATACGATGGATCCGGCGAAGGCGAAGCATTAGATACAAGTGCAAAATTATTTTTAATGACATTTTATTCGAGTACCGTGGACTTTTTCTTGACAATTTATGATCGTCTGTTTTCGAAGCCTTTATTTTCCCGAACGATTTACACGCGATTGAATTTTTATGTTTTTACGTGATCCACTAAACCAAATTACTTAATTCAATACTTATACTTTTCTTTGTACTTAATTGCAATTGTTCAATTCATTACAAACAGAAGTTTCGGTTTTAAAAAGATAGAAAACTGTAGTAACTGAATTTATAAAGACAGTTATTCTATAATGTGAACAATAATTATTATTATTTGAAAATTTGGAACTGTTTCTGGGGCATGAACAGAGCAGCATTCAAGATGATTCCAAGATTGATTCAATATTTTATATTTTGTCTGAAAGTGTTCCAAATTCACCACAAAAACAAGTGTCTCATTTTGAAACAAAACACTTATGGTGTCTCTAATGTGAAGAATATTATTAATTATAATTATTATTAATTATAAGGAAGCATTTTCAACCGAATGTATAGTGCAGGCAATACAAATATAATAGCTAACAGATATTTCAAAGCAGGTAAAAACTAACGAATGTTTGACTCGTTTGTTGCAGGGATGCCTGGAGAACCGGGTTTCTTACGGCAAGGTGGGCTTGAAGGGTAGCGGATGCGATTCGGGGGGAAGCCCCGGGAACTCCGGGACTTCGCAGTCGTCGCCGTCATCTCGCGGGCATTATGGAATCGCGAGCTCGCGCGACGGGGATCTGCTGGCCAACGCAGCCTCTGCATTGCGCCGGCTCAATTTCCGTTCCGCGGGAGGAAGTCGTAGCTGTCGTACGGCCGTTGTTCCTAAAGTTGTTGTAATGGGCTCCAGCACGGCTTCCGAAACTACCATCAACACCAGCACAGATAGCGCCAACACGATGGTTACTTTGGTGATTATCTTAGCAATAATTCATGGAATGAAATTTCGCCATTTTAAACAGTTCTTACGAGGAGGATTAACGGGAGATAGTGTGTGTTTCTCTACATTACCGGTATTTTATGATTTTTCATGGAACAATTAAATTTAACGCAAATAAAAGAAGAGAACAAAAGACCATTAGACTTAGATATGAAAAAAATCGTTTTTACATGAGTATTTTACGAGAAAAACACTTTGTACTTCTCGACGTTATCAGACTAATCTCACGAATATTCGAAATTACGAGATGTTTTTCTCATAAAATATTTCCTGAAAAATTATGTTTGTAATTTAATGAATAATAATAAAAGCAATTTGTTATATTGAAAGAACAAGAGAGTATTATATTAAATTTTGAAAAACAGTTAAATTAAACTTGGTCTTAAATTAATTAATTTAAGATCAATAAAAAAAAAATAAAAAAATATTTGGTCTCAAAATTGCATTTGCAATTTTTAAATATTTTCTAAATTGTTTCGTTTTGTCGGCTTTTTATTTCAAGTTGATAGCGGTTGTACAATCTCACTCGCAATCATCTTTTCTTTTATATATCGTATATTATACTTCTCTTTTCTTAAAATGTGGTCAAGCATCATGACACTCATATGACCCACATATGTCATCAAAACCACTAGTTTTTCTCAAGTTCTTCACGTAACTACCAAAGATGGGAAAACTTCTATCTGAAAATATATTTTACACGATCGTCAGGCCGGCATAATATTATGATAAATTACTGTATATGACTTATTATTAGTAAGTAAAATAACTAATGGTATAAGAAAAAAAATTGAAAATTAACTTTAAACAAGCATTTCTTAAGTGACATTTTTTAATGTAGTCTCACTGCAATTAATAAAAATCAGCCGTATTTCAGAATCGTTAATCGATAAGTTTCTTTTTCTTGAGACTTTACATTTTTCTCCAGCTATCGATAAAACGTAATGACATGAAAATGGACTATAAATTTATACTCAACATTTCTTTTGGTTTTACGATTTTTTCGTCTTTTCAATACGATACTTTTCCTAAGAGTCATAGTTATACTCCGAGATTTCATTTGAACAAAAGTTTTTATAAATAATGTTTATCACTTTGCCGACACGTGCTATAATGGAAATGTCAAAAAAAGAAAAGAAAACAGTGCTCACGAATTTGAAGCAAAACTATTGAACAAAGGGCAATAAAACTTTGATGATGTTAACATTTTTACATAATATTTCGCCCATAGAAACATTCCAAGATGCAGTAATCCGATACTTGAAAGTTGGAAAATTGTTATATACTTTCAAAGCTTTAGCATAAATTTCATAAAGTTCGTTGAAAGCTTATATAAACCTAATATTACCACTCCTTGCAAAAGTTTTAGAAAATTCACTACAAGTTGTAACGATTGTAAAAATGTTCCTTCGTTACTTTCCATAAAAAACCACTAATTATAATAGGACGAAATTCGAACTGTAACTCAGATTTCATTAATTTCTACTTTAAATAGAATATTAAATAAAATGCAAATATTTAAAATGGAAAAAAAGGAAAGAAAAGATATATACGTAAAACTTTTATCTTACATTTGAAAAAACGTTTTTAATAAGGTAACATTTTTCAGAAATTATACAGTGAAATTTAAAAAATACCTTAAATTAAACAAAATTAATCAATAAAATGTCAACAGTCCAGATTATGGGAAATTGACACTACTTTTAAATTGTTTGTCTCGAACACATTTTGCCTGATAAAACACGTTTTCTCTAATCCGGGGGAAAAATTCAAAGTATATTTTGTCTCTTTGTAATAAAAATCATAATATTTCCATTAAAGCTATTGTCGGCTAGGAATAATGTTAAATTCGGTCCATGACTACAATAGCCCATGATATCCTACATTGGCTATCGGCCACTCGACATTATCAGCGTGGACTAATTGTAATGATCGCATTATCTCTATACATAGACGTCAACAAGTTTTAACACGACATGACGTTGTCACTTGTAGGTGACCACAACCGATGGCGAGCAACAGGACGACAGTTTAGACTTGATAGACGGGCTTCCTGAAATGTCACCCCCGCCCTGCACAAATCCATCGCCAGCCAGTCATCCGCCGCACGTCCCCGCGTCCAACCCCAAAACGTCGAGCAGTACCAGTCACGCGGAAACGAACGCCAAAATTGCAACAAATGCACAACAAGCCACTGCCCACGTTACTCAGGCACCAAAAGATGCAAACAAGCTGAACTCCAGCTTGGACCAAAGTATTCCACCACCCACGCCATTAATCGGTGCCCAGCAGGAAATTAAGTTCACCTTCGTCAGCGGAAGAACACCCCCTCTGCCAGATCTTAGAGCTACGGATTTTTTTAGGTAAGAATTTTGTCTTGAGAAATGTAGTCTTGTCGATTATAAGGAAAGAAAAAGAGGAAAAGGTGAAGAAAGAAAAAAAAATATTTTGCGTCAACTATCGTGTTCGAAGATTTTTCATAAAAAAATATACCGTTTTATATTTATTAGTTGATATTTCTGCGGAATCGAATCAGTTATGGTTTCAAGGCATTTACTAGTGGTAATTTAAGGTACTATAAATTAGGTGTTACAATTTTCGAAATCACAGATTTATTAGAACTCATTAAAATCATAGGTTTATTTCAACATTCAATATCACATAAATTTCAAATCAATGATTCGAATAATTGACGTTTTCAAATTTGAGTCACAGGTAGCTTACTAGTGAACACAGATGTTACAGACGTTGTTGTTATAAACATCATCTCCAGCAAAACGTTTATTACAAGAGAACCGTTTTCATACAAAGTTTTTTTTGCATCGTTCGTTCTACTTCCATTACGAAATTTTTCGCTACCACACTTGATCAATATTTCACTCATAACGAATGATTCGACGTTCCACTAAATACATATACTAAGTCATAGGAGTCCGACAAACATAATTGTACATAATCTTCAAGATTAGATAGATTATCGGATAGCTGTACAAATTTGTCAGTTGTGAATATTTATGTTCAATCGATGCAAATAAAGCGTCTAGAGATTTACAGCTGCCATTAATTGTATTTGTGTTTGTAATATATTATTGTAAACGACCTTATAGAATATCGGGTATAAATCATTGATTGTCTGTGCCGTTGTTAGCTGTTCTGTTCCTGGTTAATATTTTGAATTATTGTAAAAAAGTGTTATATTTTATAGGATTATTCCATTTCCCTGTGAATCATAGAATTTTATCGATGCTATAGTCTGATCGATGAAAGAATGATTAAAAATAAGCATAACGAAATAAATATAGTATAACATATAAGTTTCAAATTTGGTTAGGTTTTTCACACATGAAATTGTCACTCGAGAAAAATTTCAGAATAATACAAAGAGGGGGGAAAAGCAAATTTAAAGTAGAGCAAGAAAATAGAAAAAAGTTGCTATTACACAAATATTTTATTTTGACAAAAAAAAAAAAATTGTTTCAAACCACTCAATGGTTTTGACAAGTTCAATCAAAGTTGTTAAATGAGCTAAAGCTCTTAATATCTAACAGCATGAGTAAACTTGATCAAACTCGAATAATTACCTTTCGTTCTTGAGAACTTAAAGAAGTGATTCCATGTGTAGTAAACAAAAAATTTTAAATCATACGTCTTTAGTGTATGAAGAAACACCCGATTTGTAATTCATTGTGAAATTAAATACACCAAGGTCTAGGTGGCAAACTTTGTAACGATATCAAATTTTTCCTGCGGAATTAAATCAACGGATTCACTCGGAAGTAATTCAGTTTCGCTAATAAACATACGAATTATGCTACTCGATTTAATGCTTAAAAATACATCTTTGGATATTCTCTTTTTTTACTACTAAACTGATTTTTTTATGAAATATTTTATATCAAGATTATTTTTTAATGAAGTTCAAAGTCACAGAGAATATTCTAAAATATTATCGCAATGAAAAATACAACTTACTTACAAAGACAGTCAGCTACCTTTGAGCTTAACGGTGCCACGTGCTATGTTTTTATAATTGCCTGATGGTTTTTATACTTTCTTTATTCTGATGCTTTATTCACTTCAACGATATAGCATCGCATTTATATTTTCGTGAATTTTCGTACATCCTTTTCAAACCAAATAGGTCAAAATAATGTGTTTTATCATTCTATGGTTATAAAAATAGCAAACCAATATCGCTCTAAGCGTTTTATATATAGTTCCACACTATTGATGAGCAAATATGGGTCTAAGAAAAGTGACAGTGGATTTTATGATAATTTTCATTCTCACGATTAAAAATCATAGTTTTTACAAGAAATTCAAATTATAAGTAATTTTCTCCGAGAAATATTAAAATTATAATTTCAAATATATTTTAAAAGTTTCAAAGACAAAATATTTATTTCTCCACTTGATCTGATTTAAATGTTTTAATTCAGAATTGATTGAAGTTTAAATTCAATGTAAATAGATATATATATATATATATAAAATATAAAATATATATATAAAATATATATATATATATATAAAAATTGCAAACTTTCACTACATCGCAGTTTGCAGATTATATCGAACATGCGCGCACATATAAGTTCAATTCATATAACAACACGTAGGCACGAAGTTTTCTAACATAAAGTAATTTTTCGAAATAAAATTCAAGAGGTGATATCTTCAAACAGTTTGCTTCACTCGTCAGTTCTTTAGTAGATTTAGCTTATTATAAATATTATTGTAAGAACAGTACGAGATGATATATTTCTAAAACACATTAGCTATTATATGTTAACCAAAAGAATATCAATGTTTTCAGCACCCCGGTTCGAGGCTCGGTCGACGCTGGTCAACCGGATTCAAATCAAAATCCGATGATCGCGCTGGCAACCGCAAAAGAGATGCACAAAGCGGCCACTAATCCAGGGAACCACTCGAACGAACGAGCGAGTGTGAAAAATACCAACGGAACCACGCATGAGCGCAAGAAATCCGTCAGCGAGTCCAAGTCGAGTCAAAAGGCTAGCAAATCCAACATTAACGTCACAACTAATCCTCTAGACCTCTCATTTTGCGCCACGTCAACACCCACAAACACCCATCAAGTGTCCGGTAGCGTAAAAGGACGGTCCAGATCGACAGGTAATTTCACAACTTTATCCCGCCTTTTTTATCCATTCGCTTATCAGATTGTCCGGCGAACTGATTAGATGCACGTACGCTGGAAAATTAAAACAGTCCGCGATAAAGTTGTTGTGAGCTTGTTTGGCAAAATTTCGGATCATAATCGCAAACCAGACGCATGTCGTATCGTTGCCAGAATTTGGAAATCTGGCAGTGTTATGGCATGCCACACTATTGCTAGACTCGTCAAATCTGACAGTACGGTCTAGACTTTTGCCAGGTTAGTGCCAGATCAGTTGACAACATTTTTTTAAAGCCAAAGTAAACCTAATTGTAAAGTTAAACTCACAAGAATCAACATATATTTTGTGGCAGCAAGTCAAAAGTGATTTGACTCTTTGTCTATTTTACAATTATTATTGTCACTGTTACATTCAAATTCCCAGTGCTTCGTTTTCAAAGAGAAATAATTCATTTAATTGTTGTCCAAAGTATTGCTATTTTCTAAATGTTGCATTTTACAAAATGAAGAACAATGTTTTTAATGTTTTTCAACACGGAATTTTCGATCAATTTGAATGATTAATCCTCTGTACTGCTAAGTGTTTCATTCATAGACTGATTTTTAATTCAGATTCCATTTATTCGTAGTTGAATACTGGTAAGCAGTCAAAGAGTTTGCAATTTCAAGTTTTTCTAATATTTTCGTACGCGTGACGAAGAATATTATGCAACTTGCAATTTAAAATCACCGTTTGTTCTTTAATCAAGAACGATGTATACATTGTGATGCCTGTTTCAACAAAGCTGTAATCCTGATTAAATATATTCAAATGTATGCAGAAAAATAACGGCTCGGACGCTCGATGTTTTTTAAATTAAATGCGTTGTATTAAATAATTTTTTCACGGTATTCGGTTTTTAAAATCATTCTTCAATAAAATGAAAAACTTGGACGAATACTCGGGTGAATGAAGAAATCATAATCAAATTGTTTGCGTAAAACTAAAGTTTACAAGCTATAATGTTTGAGCCTAGAAAAATAATTTTTACTTTATACAGTAAACAAGAATATATATGATATATAACAATATATTACAAATCAATATAATATTTATAAAGTAATACAAATTTACTTAAAGATCATTTAAAACATTTAATCAGAAAATTCATTGACAAAGAAAAAAAAGTAATGAAAAAGATTAAAGCAATTTTCTATTTCAAACTTGTATCATTATGAAATGTATTTAAAAGGCGAATCCAGCTAATTTTGTTGTTATTAAACTTCATCTACAATGCCAAAATTATGCGACGCTTTCAGTTGTACCGTTCTTGTCTATCACACTCTTATCGAGAAGTCGTGTTATTAAATCACGAAGTCCCGAAAGTCGAGTCATTCTATCAGATCAGTCGCTGATATCGGATTTTATATATTCAACAGGACCATCGTCAGACCAACGTAGCGTAATCTGCGCTCCGGGTTCATATCGTGAATTCAAAAAGGCTAGTCTTTAACGCGCTATGAACGACGGTATTGTATGCAAACTGAAATCGTGATAAAATTTTCGTTTCAAACGCGATCGTCTTTATTGATAAAAGACGTATTCGTAATCTTTGTCGAACGATGCACTTTTTCAATCGATTTAATCCAAGCCTTTAGTACGGCACGATGACGTGCACGAATGTATTGATCAAATAATTTTTCAACTACCGTTTTACTTGAAAAAAAGCAACTGCATTAAACGAAAAAAAAAAATAAAGAAAAATAAAAACTGCTTGCAAAGCACAGATGATCTAATTATTTTTCAAGTATTACATAAAAAAATGAAATGAAACTAATACTTTTTGACTTAAATTATTAATCAATAGTTGTAACAGCTGTTCGAGCACCATTTATAATTAACACATTACAGTGTCGTAATTGTATTTCGATCCACAGTGATATAGTACAGGACATCTTCAGATAATAATGAAATTAATAATTGAACTAAGAATGGCACTTAACAGGGTTGTCAATGAAGCAAAATTTTATCTCTTTATCAACATTTCATTTTTCCCCCTTTTTTCTTCTTCTTTTTTCTGTTAAAAAGGAAAAGGATAAAAGCAATGAAATGTAGACATTTGTTAAAAAATATCCAGGTAGATAGCAGCGATTAAATTCGCGATTGCGGGATCAGATTCAAGGATCAAGATACGTGAAACGCAATATAATTAATAATTGATTGAAACAAAATAACTCAAGTATCATTCGACGTATGACCTCTTTGTGTCTGATTATCAATGCGCAACGTTAATCACAAAATCGTATTTCACGCATCATTGGATATGCCATATCATACGTTTTACTTTAATAATAACATTGTTCATCAATAAAGTGCCAATTATTGTCGAACCAAATGTGTAAAATAACTTTCAATTTCGTGTATATTAACATAATTGAAATCCCATGCGCTGCAGGCATCGAAGTGTGTCATTATTTATTTTCAATTAATAAAATGAATCGTCCATATTGGCGTGCATTTGATCCAACGTTATCTCGCTCACAAAAGTGTGTTAGTTTGTTTCGCTGGTTCTATTTACTGATGCGAAAACGTCATTTAAATATAATTCATTTGTGTTTTAATGACGTTTACGAGTTTTCGCTGCTGTTACGCGTTCGTCATGGGTTTACCCTGCGTTAATAACTGCTAATGACAAATTCAATACAGGATTATAAATATTTGTGAAATCTTGTTACGGTTTGTAAACAAAATGTCATAAATGTTACTTCTATTGTCCATTAATTAACAAACATTATTGATATTTGTTTGGTAAGCAATAACGTTATTATTCATTTCAACGAAATAATTATTTAACAAGAGATTGTTTTCATTCTAATGTACATTTATTTAACCACTATTAATTTTGTCGTTAGTTGATTAAATGAGAATTGTATTTTTGGATGTGTCCAAAACAAATTTTAAATTAATAATTAGTAAATAAATAAGATTTTTTCTTTTTATATTTGAAAAGATAACAAGGATATGTTTTAAAACGAAGATTAGTTGTAGTAAAAAATATTGTATTTGAGGTTTAACATTGAACAAATGGAGACGTTAAAAGAAACGTCGTTACAAGTAACGCGTTACTCAAAAACGTAACGTTTTGATTAAAAAAAAACTTTTTCTCGGTGAAATGAGAATACTCACAGAATTTAGTAAAATCAACAAACGATTTCACATTTGTTAATCGAACAAACATGTATTTTGGTTACTTATAATTAATTATTCATGTTGATTGAATCCCAAATCTACGACTCGTGGCATTCGCTGTGTGACAAACTTCACATGCGTCAATGCACATCCATGCTGAACTTGAAAGTTAGCGCGACTCGTTCGTACGAAATTCATTATAAGTAACTGAATGATTATGATGAAATTCGGCCGAACAGTTTCTCAGTTGGCACTATCTCGCAAGGTACGCGCTGTTAACGTTGCTCGAATTATTATTATGATTACTGTCACAATGCTCCAATGTTCGTTGCAAAAGCGAACTAACGAGAGATGTTTCGATGCCACAAATCTAAGGAAATGATGATCTTTCTTTCAGAATCGCATCCTCTCGTATCAGCCATTCATTCGTGGGTCAGGCTCTTTTTCCCCTTTTGTGCAATAGGTACAGTCTACCTACTATAAGACGAAAGACCACCGTCAAGTGCTTCGGCTCTTTTCGGCGATCTTTTAGCGATGTGCAAACAGAGCTTTTAAACATGAGATGAAACGCGCCCGAGAGCTTTTGTGCTTTTGCAACCGAAGTGACAATGACGCGCAAACACCGATGCTTTTCGCGCTTGATAATGAATGGACAATGCGATACCGCGTCTGCTGGACTGGCTAAATCATTATGTTTTTACGTCGCGTTTTAAGTTTCGTCGGTTAGAAGCGGTTGAAATTAATTAATTGTTATTTATTTGTTTATTTATTTCATTATTTTTTTTCTACATTTCTACATTCTGAAATAGTATTACAAACATTATATGTATAAAAAAAATGTTCAACATTTTTTTGAGAATGAAGTTTGTCACGTGGCAAAATGCCACGAGTTTCGGACTTGGAAAAAAAATTTGAGATGCGAATTTTTAGAAACAAAAACATTCACGTCGTTTGACTTAAAAGTGTCTAATTATTAAATTCTTAGAAAAGGACATTTTGGTCTAAACGGAAAGAAGAAATAAAAGAGGAGGGAAAAAAATGAAAGAAAAAAGATTAACTTCTGCCATTTGCACCTCGAAAGTCATTCAAGTCTGAAACTCGTGGCACTTTTCCACGTGGCCAGCTTTACGCATGTATGATGTTTTGTAACAAATTTGATTTGAGGAAAATTTTGTTCACGAGGAAAAAAGTGAAACATTTTTTTCTTCAAATTATATACTTTTCGTTATATTTTTCTTTAAATAACACTTTTTATGATACATTTTATTTGTATATTTCGTTTGATAACAGATCGTCTTTATTTTTGTTGCTCGATATAATGTTTTCCATGATTTATGTGCATTTAAAATCATAACTCATTTCAATATAAACGTTATCGGATTGCACCAAACATGATTGACTGCTACCTAATTATGGTAACATATAAATTATATTAAGAAAGGAAATACGATATAAATATTGATAATTATATTGATTCATCGTTGTAATTATATTCAACTACGTTTATAATTATTGATTTAATAAGTCATTTTTAATTAACACTTGTTAAATTAAACAAACGAAAAGTAACTTACATTTAAAAAGTTTTTATTGCACGTAAATAATAATGAAGACTTTTTCATACGTAGTAATGCTATTTTAGAGCTTTCGTGCATTATCTTTTATTAAAAACTCATACACTTAACATTAAACATGACGTTCCTTTATGTTCTAAGTTTGTTATATTGAAGAGTTAACAGTCTTGTAAAACTCAGTTTCTAATTCATAACTTGCTACATAATTAATATGATAATATAAGTATTTTTCATTTGTTGACATCCAAAGTAAATTGGCACGTAAATGTTCAAGTATTATAATTATAAGACACGGTATAAACAAGGAATTATGCTATTACTAAATTGAACATGCTTTTATCAAAGTGAACATTTAAAAAGATTAAAAAAAAAAAAAAATTTAAAACGTAATTACGTTGTGGGGTAAAAAATTTTCATTAGTGAAATGAGCTTCATTTAATTCATAAATGAAACAAAATTTACATTTGATACAGATAATTATTAATTTATTATTTAAAATGAAGTCGAAATATTATTGATAATACTCCTATTAGTATAAGTATCACTGTGCAATTAATTTACGTAATAAATTAGTGACATGAATTTGCAACTAATTTATTTAATTGAGTAAATTAATTTATAATACCGTTTTCTTATATTATTTATAATTGAAGTCATATTAATCTACTTTATACAATAATTAAAAGACAAATCAATGAAATTATTTCGACAGTTAATCATTACAATTTACCTGCTTTGTTATGAAAAAATATACATAAATGCAAAATATTCTAAATTTATATTACCAACGATGACAATAACGTTTCGTTAATGTTCAAGATTTTACATTTGTTAAATCCTAAATCAAAATCAAAATCAAATCTTCACAATGTATTAAAATGTAAAATAATATTATGATAAATAATATTTATTTCCATACTTTGGGTATTAAGCAGAAATTTGACTTATTCAACAAAGTTTTCATTAATTCAATTAGCGCCTACATAACAAGAGTTAGTAATAATTATTATACAAAAATTGATTCATTCATTCAACTGTAAAAATTTCCCTCAAAACAGTCAAATGATTATCGTCTCAATTTCTAACAATCTCGTACCAAACACCGTAACATTAACTTAAATAGCGATCGCGATAAAAACCGCGAAGTAAGTAAAATTGAAAATAATTACAACGTTGGGCGTGATATTTGCCGGGATTGCGTTGCAAAGGAAATTGCGCGCAAAACATATTTTACGGAAGAAGGGCGATTGCGATCAGCAACGCCTGGCCGAGTTTGAAAGACGAAAGCAACTCGGCTTTGTGGTATAGTAACACTGTTGAAAATAAGCGGAGTTAATCAATCCGGTGTTAATATAATTGATTACGGTGTAAAGTATTACCTGAATTCGGTACAACTGTTACACTTATCATAGAACGAGAAAGAAGTTTAAATGAATTGAAAATATCGAAACCACAGTTAATATAAACTATATTTCTTTTTTACGTCGTTACAACTTCAAAGGTGTGAATTTTCTCGATTTATAAGAGGGGTTTGTTTCGGAGTTGAGTAGCTCACGCCTTACAATGTGTAAATTTTCACAACTTCCATTTCAAACCTTTCGAAGTGTAAATTTTCACTTCTTATACCAAATCACTCCTTAAAAAGTGTAAATTTTTACTTTTATTAATTAATTAATTAATTAATTAAGACTTCGGAAGGTGTGACTTATTTACAAACAATTTCATTTTCACTGAGTTTTCAACATCGTGTTATTAACACCGCGTAAGTTTCACCGCAAAAGTGATTTTAGTCGAACGTCAAGACGAGTAAATATTACACACCGTTAACTCGGAATTAACACCATATTTTTCAGAATTAGGATGTAACTTGTTACGAATAAAACCGTCATGTCTGGTGCTCCGATTAACTGCCATTCTGTCGTGTCTCGCGTCGCAGGAAATGGGGCATAATGAAAGCGCGCCCCGCGCAGATTAAAGCACATATTGCGTTGAAAAATTGCACCCCGCTGCTTTGCCTGTCCCCCTCGCCCCTCTTCTCCTACGTTACAGTGGAATCAAGGCTCGTGCGTCATTGCTCACTGTAGCGCTCTTTCGAGCATTGGCTTTTAATATGCTCGCAATTTCGCACTGTGTTAGTTTTCAATTTGCGGCAAGGCTTTTTGAGTTCGCTCTTTGTTTCGCACAATCAATTCACTCTCGCTCCTCGCTAACGAAAATTACCAAACGTAACGTGATTTATGGAATCACATCAACAGCTGCATGCACGTCAAACGCCTATCGAGCTCATGGTTTCATTGGAATTACATCGCACACAATGGGCCAATCGCGTATACGTTGTTGCGTTATATATAAAACGATCATCTGCGCGGCTCATTTGCATGATGGTCGATATTCCGGCGTGTACTCGCAATATCCCCGTTAATGCGATTATTTGTTTAACGGTTTGTCGCAATTTCGCGCCAAGTGTGCCGCTGACTTGACAAGCTGGAAAAACCGCGCTGTCTGACTAATGCGCCGTCGTTCCACGTGCCTCGTTGTTTTACAGTTTGATCCGTCGGGCAAGACGCGACGAAAAATTATTAACTACTTTGCGGGGACTTACGACGCGTTTGCGACGGTCTTAAAGTGATAGAAAATATATTTTATGTATATAAAAAGATGACAATATAAAAAAAAAATATTACGCTGCTTTAAAAGATATTACGTTGAGTTTTGCTAATGTGTATGTATGTACTTATTCGTGCTCTCGTAGTTATGTGTTTTGTGTTACAAGTCGAATACGAATCCCGTATTTCAATCCTATTTGTAATCATTCGTCAAGGGGATAAAGGTTCGAGAGGAGATAAATATTAAATGGTATTTTTTATTGACACGTGCGTCAGGTATTGCTATTCGAAATTGTGAAAGTAGATGGAAGGGATGAAAGTTGTATTATAAATGTACATTTTATATAGATTACGTTTCTTTGAGTACAGTTTTTCGTATTAATGCGTTGTGGTGTATCTTAGATACTTAAAACAAATATATAAATAGTTGTTTCTTTCTTCTTTGTTTCTCTCAATTAATTAAACTCAGCGTAACAAATTGAATTTATAGTTATCAAGCAAATTACAATATGACACATTTGATGAGTAGTTTTTAAATCATTTACCTCAAGTAAAGAGAAATTGCTTTTACGGGTCTAAATAGTTGACATCGTTAATACTCTCCGAGCTAAAGTGCCGAGTTTAAAAGTTATACCAAAGAGAGCGTGTAATCAATGCTTATTTCCGTGAGCATAAAAAATGAAACACCAAAAACGCTGACATTCGCAAATCGAAAATACAGCTTTTCGTCCGCGTTAAAGGGAAGAACCGATTAAATAAAATGTACAATCCTAACAATGAATTAAACATCACATCTCACTATCTCTAAAGGTCGTCTTCCCATTTGCCGCTCACAAATCTGACCCTTTTCTTTATGAAAATCGCGCTAATCTGAAATTTATCATTGAATTACGTCAGCTAAAATTCATTGGAGGATTCACTTTTTTTATCTTCCTTCTTCACTTTCTATTCTATCGCCACATATACGTTTTAATAGTCCCAAAATCCATCCGATCAAAGTCGAGTAATTTTCCGAGCGTATTTCAAAAGGATCCTAATTTTGACAATCCAATTTGCAGCGTGCTCTCCCGTAAAACAAGAAAAGACAGTTTCCATCCTTCTCTCGCCCTTTCATCCGAAGTAGCCCGGTTACTTTATTCGCACGTACTTTTCGTCAGAACTATACACACTTACTCACTACGAACACGAGGTTACAAGTTTACAGAAGTTTAACCGTATAATTTTCAAGTCCATTACATCGATGAAGATTATGTTCCGGATAATAAGAAAGTCTAGTGAAACGTCGAATTAAATGTGCTTCACTTAGTGGAACGAAAGATTTGTGTTACAACTTCCTCGTTATTTTTTTCTTTTTTCCTGCTTAACTTTCTTTTTCTTCTCTCTTTTTTATTTTATTTTATTTTTTTTTTGTTTTTCATAACGAACCGTGAGTTTTAGAAACCTTAAGGTTGCAGTTCTCCTTGGTTTACTTTACAAAGTACAGAATTTTTTCCGTAATTTGTCGGTGGCACATAACAAACGCGCATAAGTTTTAAGGCCTTTCAAGTTTCAACGTACACTCTTGAATGTTTACACGAGGAAAAGCTTAGGAATAAAATTGCGACGCCCGTACAAACTTTAGTGCCATTTTGCGGTGCAAGTTCATCAGCGAAACAAATGGCCTTAATTGACGTGCATTGGTTTCCATTTAATCGATAGTTTAATAACAATGTCCGCAGGTCGAATTTGCGTGTTAATTATTTTAACGCCGTGTCACGCGCGATGCGTTTCGGGGAGAATAATGAACAACGTTCAGAGTGGCCAAAATATGAAAAGCGGGGAAAAGTGACACTCATTGGTTTTAGAAAAGTTAGGGAAAAGTCGAGGAATTGAACTCATAGTTTGGGAAAAAATGGAACAAAAAAATTATTGATAACTGAGAAGAAGAAACCTTATTTCCGAATTGGCAATAAAAACCTCTATTTGAAAATTTCCAATGAAAAAAAACTCCCCCCCCTCTTCCCATTCTCAAATCAACAAGAGAAAAGTTCTATTCTGAAATTAACAATGAGGAACCCATATATTCATATTTAGAGTAAAAAACCTCATTCCTAAATTGGCAAAAGAAGCTCATTCTCAAATTAACAATGAAAAACCCCTATTCCTAAATATGCAGCAAAAAAATCCATTACATTTTTCATTGTAAAGTTACAGTGAAGAATTTGGAAATGGGGATTTTTCTTGATTAATTTATGAAAGGGGCTTTTTCATTGCGGATTTGAAAATGGGAGTTTTTTATTGTTAATTTCTTCCCAGCCATGGATATACTAATTGCAAAAAAATTAATCCTACTTGCTTAAATTAACATTTTTTGATTTCAGTAAACGACAAATTTTTTCAATTTAATTTTTTGTCATCAGTTGTAAAGTTTTTCTTTATAATTATTTGAATCCCTCGTTCAATAAACTTTTCAAAGAATGTAAATCAGGATAAAATTGAAAGAAACTATTGTAAAATTCGCGATTTGTGAAATTTTTCGACCACTCTGAACTTTGCAAACTCTTGTGTTGGTTTTATTCGCGTTGAAAATAATGCATTGAGCAAGACTCGAAATGTTGTAGTTGAAGAAGTTTGTATTGTTACAAGTATGTAACCAAATTCAAGTTACCTAGGTAATCATAACAACGTCACATATACCAGGTTATATAGCTGGCTTATGAGCTATAATGTTGTATATCGCGTAGCAACAAGGCAACTTCAATGCGTCATCGGGGATGTCATTATGTCGAGAAGTTAATAATCATCATTAAAACCACGTCAAATATGCGAAACTGAAAGTAGAGTTGGGACAATTGAAAAAAAAGCAAGAATGAAAAAGTTGAGGATTAATTTGTAATTAAAAACAATCGTCGCCGTGGGCGGAGTGCGAATTCGGAATGAGCAGCAGCGAAGTGATACAAGAGTTACATCGACACCTGTTCAAACATTCGCCCGAATTTCTCATTTCTAACAAAAATACTCGTATAATTGTTGCATTCGGTCGACCTCTTTGAATTATAATATTATGCGGAAAGGTCGAAATTAAGAGGCGAATGAAGATTCGTTTGTTATGTCTCCAATGAATGTTTGAAGTTAGCGGGGTCAGGGGGCTTTCTTGCTTTTCAACATCACAAAAGTGTCCAATAATAATAGATTTAAAATGTCAGGTGAGATGGAAAATGTAAAGTATCTGAGTCGACGTTTCATTTCAAATTTAAAAGGAATTGAACTTATTTGAAAAAGAAATTTTAAGCAGGGAGATTGAAATAAAAGCATTTTTTGTAATTATTATACAATGTTTTTGTATGTTTTCTTTTGGTTTTTCTTTCTTTGTATTATATATATTATTATATACTTATATATGCTCGTACATTTTATACATTGTTTTATTTATGTCGATCTTAGCTTATGTTTATGAAGAAAAAATTGAGAGTTGAAACACTCGTCTAAAATCGTCCTTCACTTTCTCGCTGGCGTTTGGTATGCATTCAGCATTTCGACAGAAAAATTCGAGTTAGGAATATGCTTGCGAAAAATTCGGACACACACAAACACTCACACTCAATAACTTGCTTGTTTTTATCTTAGTGAGTCGGCATTCTGATTCTCGCCGCAAGATAGCCGTGTTATTTAGATTTAACCATTTATTGGAAATTCGGAACTACGAAAGTTTTTGTTTAAATGTATTAACATATTATTTTGATATATTCGGTTTTAAAAAGTTAACGGCAACGATACAAGGAGATGAAAAAACAATTCCGATATCAATATTTTTTAAATTACAGACTTTGAAATCCCGAGCAAACTGAAACCTTTAAATACAAAATACAATTTTATGAGAAAAACAACCAAGTCGGAGTAGCTAACGAATAAAAATAGTGCAACAACAATACGAATAAAAAAGAACGTTTGAAACCTAAAAGTTCCAATTATGAATAACGATCTGCAGTGCATGGAAAAAGAAAAGAAAAAAATAAATAAAAAGACCGTTCTTTTTGCACAAGCGAGGTGAACGGTGAAAAAAAATTGTTAACTTTGAAAATCGTTTCATACGCAACGCGCAGTAACATCATAGTGGCTGCTGCTAAGTAATCAATCTGCCTAAAATTTGCTTTCATTTAAAACGTCAATGTTCATTTCGTTCAATTATCAAATATGAAGTCAACGTCTAAAAAAGTAATCAGCTAAGTGCACTAACGCGGAACATTAAATTCCACGTCAAAATGACGATGGTGTACAAAAAGAAAAAAAAAAAAAAA
>JABFOV010000154.1:0-28440 GCA_022817685.1 Aradophagus sp. ZL-2020 | reverse complement strand
AAAAAAAAAAAAAAATGAATGGAAAAAAGAAAGGTGGAAAAAATCGAAGAAAATTGCTGACCGGATTTTCGATAAGTCAATCTTCATTGCAAATTCAACGAATTGAAAATCTGGAAACACAAACACGCTTGTGAATCGTGAATTTTTCATCGAAGCTTCGTTAAATAACACGGCCATTTTGCGAGTTAACTTCTTTGCAAAAAGATTCGACTTTTCTAGCAGATATTTACGTAGATAAAAGAACATGCTTTGAGTTGGTGATACTGCATAGGCAATTTTTAACACTAGAAGAATGAACACGTCAATTTAATCTGTTTCTATTATTATTGGTTGTTAGCAGACTAAATAAATCACTAACAGTTTTAGGTGGTAGATTAGGTACCTACAGATTCGAAGAAAAATAATGTTTGAAATTTGGAAAATTTGTTTGTAAATTAATAGAAAGTTATTCTCACAGACGGAAGAAAAATTATGCAATAAATATTTTTATAAGAAAGCATGGATGTATGTATTGAAATAAATAAGATATCATGTTACCAACGCAAAGGTCTCAACTTAAGATATTTAAATTGAGATATTAAGATATTTTTGACATTTAAGTTGCATTTAATGTCTCAATTTCTGAAACGAAAGTCGTTTCTACAGTGCAATTAATATGAAAGCCATTAAAAATCTACTATATAAACTGTCATTTTTTAAACAAAAGTTAATCATTAATTAATAATTCTGTATATAATTCAAACGTGGACTATAAAAGACTTTAAACACATTATTTTGTATACTATTTTACGAAAACAAGTGTTTTGTTTACACACTCAAATTTCATCCAAACGAAAACTGGCACAAAATATGTCCCGTTCTTCTAGTGTTAACAACTTAAGAAGCAAGCAATCGAGCTAAACGAAACACTGTAAAACAAGTGTTTCAACATAAAATACTTAATTTTAAAACACTCTCCAACGTGTTAAACAATATGAAAAATATACGGATATGCGGAATGGATTTATGGAAGTGTATTAAATAATATGAGAAACACATTTGAATCAATGAGTCTATTTTATTAAATCTTACGAGAAAGCGTTTCTTGTTTTTAAGTGTTTCATTTCAAACCACATTCAAAACATAACAAAACGAAAACTTTTTTCTACGTATCTACCAGTGGAAAATTTCTACGTATAACCAGTGGAAAATTAATATCCCTTGTTTTCGATGTCCGAAGGCGGCGGTACCGGATCGAGCAAAAGGACCGCGCAGGCGACGATCGTAGTGCAGCAGCCATCGCTGACGGACGCGCCAGCGACGATTCTGCTGCGACCGGACGCTGACAGCCGCACCGAGGAAAACATGCGGCAACTGTTGGACGTCGCCAGTACGCTCACCTACCAAGACTACCGGGAGTTCGAGATGAAGTGAGTAGCGCATTTTATCATTTCCGTTATTTCTTTCGCCGTGCCATTGCTGTGATGTAACAATGTGCGTGACCATTCTTTTAACCCTGGTGAAACGTAATATGATCCTATTATATGCAGCGTTTATGTGGTTTATATAAATGATTCATTATATAATAGCATATATGCTGCGATAGAGGGTGGATATACCAGTAGATGACCGCATACCAGTGAATGACCACGCCATCAGAGTGACAAATAGACGGAAATACAATTTAAACAAGTGGTCATTGACTGGTACTTGATTTTAGGCGGTCACAATATATATGTGGTATATACACACGAAGAAAAATGATGTTGGAATGAAAACGGATTTATCTTAGGTCGCCGAATGTTGAAACAAGAACACTTTAATTTTTATATAACCTCGAAAGCATGAATGTTCAAAATCGAACGTTTTTCTTCCTAACATTCTGCGATATAAAATAAATTTTCTTTTGTTTTAATACCATTTTTTCTCGCGTATAGGTAGTCAACCCATTTGTTCCAATATATATGCAACATGTATGGTATGTATTTACCGCATGTATGTGGCATATATGCCAGATATGTCCAAATTATATACGCGGATCATATTACTTTGTCATATCACCTGGGAATTGATTGTCGACGATATGATTTCGAATTGATTTACATTTCTCGGCTTCAGGCGATTGTTTGACACTTAGAGCAACACAATTTGTCCGTTATTTACAAACAAGCAATTTGGATGCTTCGTTTTTGCAGAGGCTCATGGTAGTTAGTTTTTGACATTGGCGCTTTAGAATTTTGTTCATTGCATTTTGGTGCACAGCAAGCTGCGACAGTAATCTTTCTTTCTTTTTTCAATTCTCTTATGTTTTTATTTTTTTTTTCTATGTTAATACGTTTTTTATTAGCTTGCAAATTGAATCGACCGATCATTCGATCGATCGATCAGCTGCTCGAGTTTTGAGCTCGTTGAAATGAAAGATCGTTTTGAGCGACGAAACTGTAGTGTTTCGATTGAAAGCTTGTATATAGGAATGTTGCTCAGTGGATGAAAGCGCAACACTAAGGTCGAAGTAGGACGCAGGTTCGGGTCCTCTGTGTGGCAACTTTTTTTTTTCTTTTTTCGTTTATGTATTTTTGTCATATTAGCTGGTAGTATTGTTGTAGATTAATGGTGTATTTTCAGACAAATAACGTTTATTGTTATTATTTCTTTTTTTGTTTTAAGGATGAATGAGATTAGAATTGGTTGAATTTATTGATACAACGACAAGGATTGTCGTTTACCACATAATTTTATTAGTTTACAAATATTAGATATGATGGTAGAAGGCAATATGCATAGTTCTTTGTTCAATGAATAATTTATATATTCTTTAATTTTCTATTGTGGAAGTCATATTTTTAGTTCGTAAAGTTTGATGGATGAGAATTTCAAATCGTGTTCGTTCATCGAATGTGAAATAATATTTCTCTTTTTGCATGCTCTTTTATAATCACAAGTCAGTTTTATATGCTTATTTTATGAATGCTTTATTTTGTACAAATAAAAGCATTTTATTGAATATTTAGAAGTTTAAGGTTTTATATAAGTTATATTATATATATATAATATAGTTTTGATTTGAAAAAAAGTTCCTCCAAACATCTACTCTCAGAAAATATCTCTTAAGTTAAAAATTAAATATCATTTTAAAAGCAAGTGTTTTTATTTGAAACATTTTCTATGTCATAGATACGAAAAGTCTTTCATATTGAGGTGAATTAAGAGACTTCTGGTATATGAGACATAAAAAAGTTTTAAAATGATACTCTTGATTTTTTAGTATATGGTCAAAAAAATTTTTTTTTTTTTTATTAATAAATGTAATTACTACTAATAATTTATTATTATAAATCTTAACTGTTAATTTTGAACTTGTTTCATTATAAGTAAATTACCGTGATATTTGTCTCCTTATTCGAAACACGAATAATTTGAATGAGGATCAAATGCTTTATTATTGAATATCAAAATCAAAGTCGTACTTAACGGTAAACTTAATTCCATTTAATTTTAATTCTACTAGTACCTAAAAAAGCAGGCAAATAAATTAAATTATATACATTAAATTATAAATATATAATTATATAAATGAACAATTGTGATCAGATTGATCACTTTTATGTAAAGAGAAATTTCAGACACAGTTGTCGACATTATAACGAAAGCGACGTAGAATTTTTGTGTACAATCGAATGATTTTAAAAATTGAAAATACGACAGCTATTTATTGACGGTATTACCTCATCATGAAAATGACACATTTTTCAATAACGATGCTTTTAAATGTTTAAAAGATTTTTATAAAATGTACTCATGTTTTAAAGAACCGTTATCTAAAGTAGGTCAATTCCGGAAAAAAATTTATCGTTTATTAAATCGTAACACTAAAATGTTTCGACAAAGATATAAAAATATTAGATACAGAACTTAGAACATGTTATTTATGCATAAATGATTTCTCAAGAAAATATACACGTAAAATAAACATTAATGTTATATTAACGAATTTAGTTAATTAATATAATCAATATTGAACTATTATTGCCATAGAAAATGTAATAAATAATGTTACTATATTAAGAATGAACTATTAATACATTAACAGTCTATTTGTAACATATTAGCAGTGTATTAGTAGTATATTTTCAGTCTTTCAAGAATATGTTGATAATATATTAACTATATAGAAGAATTTGAAATTTATTATTAGTATATTGATGATGTACTGTTAATTTATTAATATATTCTTAAATATTAAATTAATATTGGTGATATATTATTGTTTATATCACATGTGATACGTGATACTGAATCAATATTGTTTTCATATTATTTTCACATAAAAAAATGTAATTTCAAATAAATTTAATCAATTCAGTTTCTCATTAAAATTTTTGTTTATTAAATTCGTTAGATTAGATTAATGTTTATCAAACACATTTGTTTTCTTGAGGTAATTATTATTATAAATTAAATTTTTTTGCATGTATATTAACTAAAGTGACAAAAAGTTCGTTTCAAGTAAATAAAGCATACGTAAAGTAATACTTCGATGAAAATACAATTTTTAACTAAAAATAGCATTACATTGTTCAGTGGATGTTGCTCGACAAAAGCCAAGATATCTGCGTTCAAGACGAATGTCGTCCATTCTGAATCGACGTGCAGTTGCATTCTATTGCGAAACCACAATTTGATTCCTTGCTCAGTCGCTCATAATAAACTTATCAATTTATCAATCGCAAGTTATACGTAAGCTACTACTCGAATAGTTAATTTGATCGACACTAATGGCACGCGGTCTGAATAATTCATCGCACAAATGCTCCGAGGTAATCCAACATCGTGAAAATGTGTTTAAAACATTGCGCTGCGCGTTGACGTAACGTTGGGCAAACAATCGAAAAAATCACCGCCACCCGTTTTGCGCGCATTTACAAACCAAACGTTTTTATCGCGCAGCAAATATTTGTGTAACTTTCGGAGCAATGCTTTGAAAATGTTTCAAAAATATTTTAATTCGTTAAAGCAGAGAATGTAATTATATGGATGCATACTGGATCGGGAGAAAAATGTCGAGAAAAATTATGCCGTTTTGTTTTACCAAATGCACGGGGAAAATGTAATTGCAAAAGCAACACTGCAAAGTTATGCTGCTGCAAAGTTTTACAGGTATAACTTTGTAACGCTGCGTTCGTCGTGAAACGAATATTTTGCATAATAAAGTACAATTCGACTGTTTTTTGTTTCGTTTCGTATTCCTTGCTTTGATTTACGAAGCAATTCACAAAAATCAGAGCTAGTGAAAAAATTTTCTGTCTTTTATGATATTTAAGACATTTTCTTTTGCAGTGAATTCATGTCAATGATAGCTTAAATTGAATATTTTTTCTCGGGTAAAATAATAATATTTTGTTACACGATCAAATGTTTATGGTACTGACGGTAGACAAGTTTGTTGTACTTACAACTACAACAAAATTTTTCATCGTTGCAAACAATCTACATTTTCCTAAAAATAACGCAAAAAATACCCAAAAAGGGACAGTTATTTTTAACGTACTTCCTTTTTCTCAAACCAAACGTTGCAATCCGTCAATCAATTTGCTGACCGGCGAGACATTTCTTTTGCCCATCGAAGGAACAAATTATTTCGTCACGAAGCATCATCGATAAAACGAAACGCCGCAGAAGCTACGATGAATTTCACTTCCAAATGCCTTCACGACTTCGCAATCTGTAATCAGATTCGAGCCCATCGTCCGAACGTTGTAACGAAATGAAAATAGCATTGCGCACCGGGACTCGCTGATTCGCCGCTAAACGTTTCGAGTCCGAAATAAACCGGCCTTTATCCCCGGCGCTTATCCGGCATCCATAATCCCGGGGTAGAGAGGTTTCCTTTTTTATCAAGGTCCCGCGCGTCTTGACGTTCATTCGCAACGAAAGATTTCGTTTGTCGGCTAAAATTATGGGATGTGGAGGAAGAAGAAGGGGGGGGGGGAGTTGAGTCGGGCCGTATATCGCTCAGCCGCATTATACGTGTTCGATCGATAATCCCGTTATTGGTTAGGCTTTCGGTAAATACGTCCCAGATCGAATCGCGTATGACTTTGAAGCGACCGTGTGCTCGACGATCGTCGCGATCCTTTTTCAATCGCACAGTTCGAAATAAATGGAGTGAAGCTATTCGGTATATATCGTAAAAATGACTACGACAAAAGTGCTTTAATATCTAAGACACAAGTATCTTAATTAAGAAACTGGCCATCTTAAACTTGTACCAATTTCAATCGGAAGATCGATATTTACAACGGCACTCCAATATTGACTTGTATCTCTGTTTATACTTATATCGTGATTGAACATTTAATCGATGGAAATATGTAGATACCGCTTGTTAAATTTTACATCGAATTTTTCGCGGTATAAAAAAATCATTAAACATTTAACACTGCTAACTCGGAATCGACACCGCAAAAGCGCGCTGGTATTAACGGAGAAAATGTGTCCGTCGGATTGGAAGCGCGCGCGATCGAGCCCGAAGACGCCGTGACGTTTTTTTCGATCCAGTTTAGCGAACTGGCAAAAGATCGTTCGCTGTCGCGTCTGGTTAAGGGGCCGAATCAGGACGGCGGGGGGATAATCGGCCGGAACGAGCGAGCACGAGGTAATTCCGTCGATTGACTTGTTCAGCCGGACGGGTAAGTGAAATTAAATGCAGCGCGGCTTGGGTCGCGTTTCATCCCGCTACGTTTCCCAGTACGGCAGTTCTTCTTGTTCGTGACTTAGGCGGGAGATGAAGAGCGCGATTTATTGCCGAAAAGTTGCGGGGATTTTTTGAATCTGGCCGAAAGATATGCAGTTATTTGCATAGTGAATTGAGCGTTTTGGAAAGAGGAATACATTTTTTGGCAAAGTTTTGATCAAGTTGGGATATGTACTTGAGTATGCAAAAAAGACGATGAAAATTTTACGTTATAATAATTTAAACGTCTGAGAAAAGTTTTTTTGAAACATTCAGTATATTATTTTGTTAAATTCATATGATCATTAAAGTTTGTAATTCAAAATGTAATAGAATTGTAGGAGAGTACAATTATTTTCTTCTACAACGTACGACAAATTTGAAATCAAAATCGTTTCATTTTTAAGTAGATATATTATGTTTGAATAAAAGTCATCAATTTTTATAATTCGATTATACAAATTAGATTAAAATTAATTCATTTGTCCTGCATATGTTATTACCAGATGCACTTTTGTTTTAATAACTTAATAACTTGTTTTGTTGATTCAATTATGTTCGATTCATTTATTTAAACATTTCAAATACACGAACATATCGTACACGACTAATTAAATGGAACTTTTCAATTTTTCAGACGTTTCATTAAAATGTTCCACAAATTATTTCTATAAATTATAAAGATATAAAGTATATCCCCGTTAATTATGAAATAAGCATTTTAAATTACAGCTGTTTTACATTTACATAATCACATTTCATATAAAAAATAAATCTCAATTCTTGGAATCATTAAAAAATGAAATACTTAATAATAATTAAAAACATAACATCGTGTTCTTTATCTTTCTTTATCGTAAAATGTCTTAATAAAAAGTCTAGTTTATTAAAAAAAAAAAAAAAAAAAATTACTGATCTTATCTCGCTATCATTGATGATAATTTCAAGGAACATTTATAAATAATTTCATCTTTTTACCTAAAAAAAAAAATGTAAATGGAGGATAAAATTTTTCTACGAAATATTCAACACTACTTTAATTGATATATTTCTTTTTCTGGTAAAATAATACAAGTTAATATCTACAAGTGTGCGGTATGAAATAATAATAATAATAATAATAATAATAATAATAATAATAATAATAATAATAATAATAAATATACATAACATGAAAAGGTTTCAAAAAAACACTAGTAATGAAAATGTAGTTAATAAAGTTATAATCAAGCGCAGACTACGAGCTTGACGTTTGGTATAATTTAATTAACGTCGAAGTTTATTAATTTTATGGAAAAAGATGTATTTACTTAATGAAATTCGGTCGTAAGCAATGCTATTGAAGTTACTTCGATGTTACTCTTATGACAAATTCAATATTTGAGTCAATTATCCTTAATCGAATAGTTGCAGCGACTGACGTGCCTGCGTAAAGATTGCAATTGAACTCTGTCAATTTATTACAATTAATGTGTAAATTGTTTTCAACATACCATCGATTTCATTATTATTGCAGATTGAACGCCAAATTAAATTGAGGTTTTCCAATTTACATTGCGTAAAAGAAACGCAGTTATCTTTTGAACGATTTATATATCTTCTCTTTTATGCTTCAATAGCTGTAATATCCTTCATTTCAAGATGTTTTTAATTTAATAATTTTTTTTCACTTTATTCTTTTGTATCTTCAGAACCACTGGTCCAATTATCGAAAGCTAAATTTATTTGAATATAAGTTTTAAAACACAAGTATTTATATAAATGTTGACACACATTGAGAAAAATAATTTTACATATTCCATTCAATTAGCTTTGGAAGAAATTAAAAGTGATCACTTTTTTTAATATTTAAGTACCCTGGGGCAGGGTTGTCAGATTCGTGGGAAAAACCATCAAAACTGAAAACACTTTCGGTTATAAGTGGGGATGTAAATGAAAAATGTATTAAAATAAAAGAACGAATTGTTCCTGTTAATATTTACGTTTACCATGGAGATATCCGTTATTATTATTACAGGAAGATTTTTTATTTCTATCAATATTTAATTGATATTTTCCGATAAATTAGATAATACATATATATTTCAGAAATGTATAAACATTTATATATAATGTGATTACAATTATTAATAAACGAATATCAATTATTCTTGTACAAAGATATATCTAGTTAGGGAATTAATTTTCGATACTTCCATTTATTGATAAACAGTGGAAATTGTAAATATAATTTATATATATTTGCATGAATTTATTTAATTTTTACAGTTGTTTAATTACAATTTATTTAATTTTTTAGCTCATAATTTTGTAAAATCTTTCCGTGATAAAATACAAAAAACGAGAATAATAAGTGTCTCGTTATGAAATTCGTATTGAAAATAAATTATTTTCACAGAAAATATTTGTTAAAAATAAATATATTTAATATTGCAGATGTTAAATTTTCATTTAAATGAAATGAAATATTTATTAAAGGCAAATACGTCTTTATTAAATTAAGAGAAGTATTATTTATGTCGAATAAAATATTGTATTGAAATGTTTTCTGACCGTGTATTTACGTAAAGTATATACAAAAATAAATAAAAAAAAAATCTTCTTTTTAAGTTCAAATGACTTTACAAAATATCTGGAAACAATTTACACGAGATTGTGCAATGTCGCCTTATCTGCGTATCTACATTTAAGCCGCCTTTTAAGCCACGTTAATCAAAACAGCGAAAATTATTCAGTAATTCATTTGTTAAAAATAATTGTTGCCGCTAATCCCAACGTTAGAACGTCCGCGTAATTTATGCATAAATTGAAATGGATGGTGATTAATGTCGGATCTAAGATTAATTTATAAACGTCTTAATTGAAGAGAAGAAAATGAGCGTCGTGTAAAACCACTGATTACCATCTTGTGATTAATTGAAAAATAAATAGGCCAGTAGTGAGAGGATATTACGTGTTCCGCTGTTAGCGACGTTTTAGACGCAAAGTCAATACTGTAAATTAATTTTGAACGCCGCATTTGGACAACTTTGCTGCTTCGCGGTGCTGTATCACTGACACGCGTCACCCCCTTTGACACTTCTTCGGCCGAATTCACGTATGCCACGATGGTCAAAGAAATGTGTTCGCAAATTAAATTGATCTAGTTGCTTAAAAAAATGTTTCTACTTGCATAAAGGCAATTTAAAACTTGTGGACTTATACATAATCAACAATTTTTGCGTTGTTTAGAAAAATCATTTTCCATTTTGATGATTAATTAATTTTAGTGAAATAAAAATATACCTAACGAGAGTTATAAAATATTTATTAATTTAAAATTAAATTATTATACATTTATTTGTTGAATACATATAATAAAATATGTCGAACAAAATATATTGAATAAGTATAATAATTTTATTATACAAATTATTTTTTAATTATTATGATTAAATTATTATTAAATAAGGTGTTCTCTAAGCACGTTAAAAAATTTAATTAAATTTAAAATTTTTACTAATAAGATTTTTCTACATTTATCATCAAACATTGGGTGAATTGTAAATTTCAATGTAGTTCCAAGTATGTGGAAGAAGTTCCAAACGTTTTTTTATCAACGGATTCGAACTTAGAAAATAAAAGTATAAAGTACGATTTTGTTTTGCACAGTTTTCGTATAAAAATTACAGAAAAATGTGAAATTAAGTAAAATATAAATATTCAGAAGATTTTGTGCTATTTTTCAAAGTTTTTTGACTAATTGTGGATAAAGTGACAACGACTTTCACTCAAAATTTTTCTAAGTTCGAATCCGTTGATAAAAAAAGGTTCAGAACTTCCTTTACATTTCCAAGTTGTTTGGATAGATTTCTACAGTTTACTTTTTGTGACATATAACACGTAATAAACATAGCATAAAAGTAATTTTAACAATCGCAAAACTCAAAAATGTTCATTGTGAAATGTGACACCAATTAAAATAATAAGACAAGATTTACCTTTTCTATGAAAAAATATTGAAAAGAATTTTTTTTTCATTTAGAAAAAAAATTTGGTTCAGGTTTCTCTGAGTGAAAAGAAAAAGTTAAAAAAATATATCCTTCTATTGCAGGAAAAATCAAACACAAATTCGTTGCCAAGTCGATATTTTCGAAATCAATGAATAATTCGAATAGATTTCCTTAGACTTTTATGCTCAAACGATGACAGATGGTAACTATTTAAGCGGCCCACATTGCGCGGTATAAATAAGCGTTAAAATGAAAAGGTCTAATAATTAAATAACATGAAAGAAATGACGACGGTAAAGCAACTTAGGTTTCTTCCTCATTCTTTTCCATTCATTTTTTTCGCGCGCACAAAGCGTTCACAAGGACACGTTTAAAGCTGCGCACACGAGCGACCGGGTAATTTACTCGGGGCAAAAATTGTGCGACAGTGTTTTGAATTCACGCTCGATAAAAGTGGCGCGAAACGAGAGCAATTTTTTGGCGGATATAATTTTATCGGTCGCTATTGATAATTTCGATGGCACAGAAAACCAAAAGTGCTTGGAACGTGGTTGAAATGTGTTTAAAAATAAAACACCAAAACACTTTATTAAGCTTTGACATCGAAGACATATTTTGACACTGTTTATTTACACATTTAGAATTTCAATTTACTATTCCCTAGTAACAAACTAAAAGTAAAAAAAGAAAAAAAAAATTCAGTTATGGGGAAAAAATTAACTGTAACATTTACGTCTCGAAATTCGTCCAAGTCCAAAACTCGTGGCACTTTGCCACGTGGCCAACTTCACGCACATACATTTTTGCAGGGCGATCTCTGGAATTCGAAGCGCGGAAATGCATTTTTCGTGGCCACGGAGGGGTGAAATTGCGCAAGCCCGGTGTCGTAAAAATGACGCCGGAACCGTAATAAGAAAGTTTTGAAAAATGAAGACTTGTGTTTCCTCGCGAGTCATTGTTGCCAGCAGCAACTCGCCACTTAAAAATCGCGGTCACGACGCCCGGAATGTGCCTCCTTTCGTTTCCTCCACTCGCCGCGTGCTGGCGACTTATCTTTTTGAGAGATGGTTAAATGTTCGGCTCGCATAAACTTAACGTTCAGGTATTCTTTCGACGAGCCAATTGTCGTCGTATATTTTCGCGTTAGTTTCCCAAGTTTGTAGCAAAACCGGGTTATTAAAGTGATATATGAAATAATAGGAGGAAACTTTATTTCGCTGATTCGAAACTGATTAGAAATTATTTTCAAGTAATTATTCATACAATCGAATAAACGTAATTGTAGTGAAAATATAATTAATAAATTATCAAAAAAGGGCGATATTTCAGTTGAGTAAAATAATTTTGTAATTTTGCATTTTTTTTTGTACAATGTTATCAACTGATTAATGATAGTAATTATTTTCAAATTTAATAAATTATTTCTGGATACATTAGTACTTCGTGTCAATAAGTTGTGATACTTGAAAACATAAATTACTAAACGTATCAACTATAAATAAAATTTTTACTCATACTTTCTAAATTAATCAATTCTTATAATCGTTAAGAAACTTTTTTCAAATTTGTTTCCAATGAGCAGATATACATTGCTTTTTTTTGACCTCATGAATCAGTTGCATAAATCCTTGTAATTTATTATTTAAACGAAACGACCTATTTGTTCACTTCATCAGTATTACATATCAAAAAGAATCGGAAAGCAATTCATAACATTCAAATCTCGCGATTAAAAGCAGGTGAAAATTTGTTTTACAAAAGATCCGTCAAAATTACACGTTATTTCGATGTAAAATTTTTCGCCGGAATATCGGTTTACAAATTACGTGCACCAAGTGCTATATTATCCAAAAGTTGATCGATTCCGTGCGATCCATCATAGCTGCAGCATGGCAACGGGATATTCCCTCGGGTGTAAGTGTAAGAATGAGAAACAAAAAATGTGCGCGTGAAGCGGGGATAAGGCAAGCGAGCGAGCCGGAAAACTTGTCTGCGACGTGCCGAACTATTTCGAGTCAGTCAACTCCGTAATGCCATTTGCGACTTCAAAAGTCAACTGTATTTTCCACGTTAGACAAGTGAGCATTCGCTTCGAGGTGGAATTTCAGATTTCATGCAAGTTTGAATATTCTTTTCTCGCTTCAGTCAACACAAATTGTTATTAAAACGAATTGGACGCGATTTTTTAATGCTGTGTTGATTGAATTTACAGATTCAACAAGTTTTTTTCGTATGTCAAAATTTAATTTGTGAATTCATTGCAGACCTTATTGTATAACAAATGATGGTGGCGGTAATAAAAACGAATGAAAAATGCAAACAATTTCATGCAAGTGAAATTTTTTATATTTTGTATTCAATTTTTATTTGTTCAGGTCAATAGAATTTGTTACTGAGACAAATGGCACACACTCTTAATAAAGACAAAAATCGATTTATAGTAAGTGTGGAATACATAATTCATTTCACAGCAAAATTATATTTTTAAAAATTACTTAAAATAAAAATTACAGCGGAGTAAGTAGTTCAGAAATGCTAAATTTATTTTAAGCAAAGAATAAACAGGATGTCAAAGTTTAAAATTTAAAATTGGCGCCAAAATCATACTACTATGAATTGCATACAAAAATTTTTTAAAAATGTACAAAAATAGTGGAGAACTATTATGTATTAAATTTTGTGTAATTGCATTAAAAAAAAAAAAAAAAAATTAACTTATTTTGCATGAAAATTTGTAAACAACAATACATACAGATAAATTTGTATTTATCGACAGAGTTTTATTTCCCATGTGATAATTTTACGACCGCTCAACGGATGTCAGCCGCGTCAGTTGCTTGACCGTAAAATTATTTCTCTGAATTTCAACCGGTAGATGGAAAAAAGTGATACCGCAAGTCCTCGTTACCGCAGTTTATTTTTGTTCTTTGCATTGGCCTTAATTCATTTTCACTATAAAATACACCCAACGGCGACCAAAATGTATTATCAAAACGACGATTTTGCTCCGAAAAACAATACTAGTGATCGTAAACGTATATCATCAGGTGATTTAGTATTTAACAAAAAAAGTCGCATTTTTATCGTCGATAAAGATGATTTCAAAGAAATAAAAAATGGTCGAATATATCAGAGAGTAACGTAGGTGAAATATATGTCTCGAGCACAGAAATCTTGACACAAAAATACGGACTTTCGATAAATAACGTTAAACACTCGGACGGAAAATATTTTTAGAAAAATGTTAAAATTTTTTACACTATATCATTTTCAATTTGCGACAAATAATTGACTCAAAATATTTTTTATCAATCATCAAACATTTCAATCAAATAAATTAAAAATTCGATTTGAAAATGAGGAAGAATAAAGTGTAAAAGTATTTAATACACAATGAAACATTTTAAAAGGGTTATTTAATTTCTTTATTTCGCAATCAATAATTGATTCGACAAATTACTATCCATCATCAGATCTTTCAATCGAATAAATAATCGATTGCGTAATGAACAAGTTTAGTATTCGAAGTGTAAAAGTGATTAAAAACTGACGAAACGGAATGGACAAAGACAGATCAGTATTAAAGTCTCCCTTCAAACGAACGCGAACGTTATTTCAGGTAATAAAATAACAATTCAATTTGCACGACGCTTTCCAGTTGGCTCGGTACGTTGTTTTTAATCCGACCGAAGAATAAATAAATAACGGATGACAAATGTTCGGGAAATGAGGAGGTGAGCAGGCTACGATGTACGAAAAAATCGGGTTAAAACCAGAAATACGCAATGGAAAAAAGCGTTTGTCGTTTTTCATCTCTATCTCTCTTTTCTCACTTTCTTCTTTCTTTTGCTCATTTTTTTTTTTGTTTTTTATTGGCAACATTATTGCGTGGATCGGCAGCTCACGCGCAGAGCGAATCGGCAAAAAATAACGTTGAAATATTCACAGCGATTGCTCGTTCATAGACGATAAGGCGCGCGATTTGCGGAAAGCTGGCGGAATCGAATCGATAGGGCTAATGAAAATTTGAGCGCAGCCGAATGACGAGCCGAGGCCGAGAAATCGTGAAAGAAAGATCGATCGCATCGACCGCTCGTTACGCACGCAAAAGTGCTAATTTTACGATCGCGGCGCTTCATGATTTATGATGCCGCGAGAAGGCCTCGCGATCACCCGAGCCTTGTTTGATGAGTCGATCATTATCGCCGGCTTTCGTATGTAATTTCGTCGAATCGGAGTAACTGCAAATAAAAGTGAGATCAATAGATTCGCTGGCGTGCTCGTAACAGCGGTCGCGTATTCTCTTCCTCGAGGCTTCGGCTTTGATTGTTTGACTTTCGCATTTCGTCGGCATCGCATTAGCTGCCGCCAGGTGTCACGTCAAAGTCAATTCTTTTTATTTTGTTTTTAAAGGATATTATCTTCTACTCGCAACAAGGCTGCGTTTATATACGAGAAAAAAAAAACGATTGAATCGACTCGTAAAATCACTTTACACAGAAAAATTATAATTTTTCATTTACAAAATTCATGTTTTTCTGAGCAAACATGTTTCTGTTTTTGATTTTTTTTTTTAATGTTCAACTTATTCGTATAAAACTGTACTTTTAATTGTGCTCGCCGTATAAAATTTATCCCAAACTTACTTTTCATTTGAGTTCCACTTAATTGAAATTACTAAAAACATTCAGTCCAAATGACTGTATCAGAAACTTTATACGGATATTTAACTTCGTTTGCTGGTAGTCCGATCCAAAATTGAATAGTTGCGAACTTTTCCCCTCAGTATGTAATTTGCCTCCATAACAAAAATCGAGCGTTGATTTCGTATAAAGGATACAATATGGCTGATGTTAATTTGATACTTCATCCACTTTCACGAACGATACTGTTTTTATCTCCTATTGTTTCCAGTCTGGATTGATTGGCGATATAAATTGTCGTCAAGTCGAACGTTTTGAACGTAATTGAATAAAATCACAAACCCATGTAGAAATTGAAGATCGACTCAGCATTCGCTTACTATCAACCACCGTTGGCTGACTGACGGCGACCAACGTTGTCCTAGTACCAAAATGTGGCAAAATTTAAGTTGGCCCAGTATTGACACAGTACTAGGTCAATGTAGGCCCAATATTCTATGAAAACAGTTATTTTGTTTTAATACTATTTCAATTTTTGAGATATTTAGAGCATCTTATGTGTTGAGATACTTTTGATTGGGATAAAAAGAACGTCTCAAACTGAAGTATTTGTGTTTGGAATGTACACTACCGACGGACTATTAATTGATACTTCATTTTTTATTATAAGTTGGTTAATATTTGATTTTTTGGGCAATACATTGACTATACTACAAGTACAAGTGTTTTATTTTAAAACATTTTTTTATTTTTGAGACACTTTCAGTGTCTCAGTTATTTACTTGTTTATAATTCGTTATTAAGCCAATATCGATTTCAAACATTGGTCGCCAATGTTGGGCCAAGCGTAGTTTGATTGTTGAGTCCGGCAGACGACCGACTTTTCTACATGGGAAAACAAGTGAATAATTGTCACATAAATATTCACTCTAATTTGCAACAAAATCGTGAAACTGCTTTTCAATTTTCGATCCTCGGCGTTATTTAAATTTAAATTGAAATTCCGGCGTTATAAGATCGCCCGAAAATATTTCGACGGTGATAAGACGACGTCACGGTAAAAATGTTTCCGTTGCATTGGAAAAACGTGCGCTGGTGATGAAAATTCATGTTCCATGAATTGCGTCGGACGAAACGGTGCTCCGGATATCAAGCAGCCGATCTTTAAACACAAGAACGCGTTATGCTAAACTTACTGTGTACTATTCATGTCGGACATTTTACTTCAAGTGCCTCGAGCGAGTGTTGTAAACGTAATGCAATCAATACGTCATATACCGGCGACAAATTATGCAGCAAATGCATAAAAAATAGCAAGCGCACTCGATCGGTGTACATACATTGGAGACTGCATATATAATCTGAATATCTAAACTGAAAACGAAATTTCACTCCTAAGTCTGCGGACTTTGCTTGAAAATTGTCTTAACAGATGTTTGAATTATCAAAACATGCGCATAATTATTGTCTTGACGTTGAACGTTAGTTAAACTCTGTTGTAATAACTTATATTACATATTTTACATATTTTAATAGATATTCTCGTAATGTCTCGTAAAATTTGCGAACAAATTTTTTATGTTAACTGTTACAATAAAATGAATATTTTTAATTATGTAAAAATTGTTTTGGTAAATTTTGAATCGAAATGTTTACATGTGTAACAAAAAACTTGTTATTTATTTCACTTATGATTGACTTTGACTTTTTATGAAAAAATATCCCATTTGAATTTAGAAAATATTATTGCAAAAATTGAATAGAACACTGACACTTCAACCACAACGCGTCTAGACAACTGTAAGTACCTAATCTATTTTCGTTGTTTCAAAGTTGATTTCTGTGTTGCCAACTATTGAAAACAGCTTTGCGGAGCTATGAACTTCGATCTGAAAAGTTGCGCCGTGACTCGTATTATCTATGAAATCTTGAGACACGCTTTCAATTAATAACTGAATCCAATTACTGAACAATATTGCAGAGCAAATAATATTAATCAAAATTCAAATTGAACAATTAGCCACGTAGACTCCTTCCTTATTTCAATCGAAGTAATTCAAAACCTACCTTCATAAAAAGTCTTCTTCTACAGCAACATCGCATGACGTATCTAATTAAAACGCGATCCTCGAAGGAAAGAGATATTGGATTATTATTTTTTGAATTCTAAATAATCCTGTCGGTGAAGGATGCTCGGACTGCTTCCATTGTCGATGAATAATTAAATTTCAGGTCGACCACACAGTCTAATTCTCAAATCTGAATTGCTCGCCGGACAGGGCTTTCCGTGCAGTGAATCATACGTCATCGCCATTAAAACTTTGACGCGCGCATTCGGAATAACGCAGGCACAGCCGGCTCGTTGTCGGAACTATTTCTAATCAGCACCGCGAATTGTTCCGAACGATCGAAAACAAACAAACAATGCCGCCCTCGTTGGCTGAATCAAGCCAAGTACCGTTGTTTACAGTTAATCGGATAAGTAAATGCGTGCGAAAGCAAAATGATTGTGGCATATTTAAAAAGCATAGGCAAAGGTGCTCGGTACACGAAGGCTGTGAATAAACAAAATTCGGTTGAGTCAAACGGTTTTTTAAAGTTAAATATCTGTAATTGGCTTTGACTTCAGTTTATTGAAATAAAAAAACTATTCTGATTGTTTTAAACAAATCGATTAGGAAACAGGTGCGAAAATTTGAAAATTCTTGAAGTAACAGCTTGAAGTTGCATTTGGAAAACATTGATTATTATCAATATTTTAAATAAGTATAAATGAAGTTATTATTTTTCCTTTATTGAAACGAAATTGAAAATTTTATTGATTAATTTATAGATTAGCGTTGCTTCAGTATCTGTATAAAATTTAATTTTATCTTTAAAAATTGTAATAATAAAAGACACTGCCCGACATGAACCTTTTAAGATTCTTCGAATAGTTAAAAAGTCTTGACTCGATCGATTTTTTCATCAACGTTCGGCAGTCGTCGCGCGGAATCGAGCCGCAACGCGCGCCACTTTAAGCAAGAGCGCGCGAGTCGACTTTTGATTTCAATTTGAATAATAGTGGCGGCGATGAAAGTTTCGCTTAAAAAATGGCAGCGAGTCAGACGGTTACAATGATGAAACGGCCGGGCGGAATCTTGTCGCGTAGCCGAACGGAAATTGCAAGAGTTGCGAGTCATTTTTCTTTCGTGACCCCCTTTGACGGAAGTTTATGAAGACGAAGGAAGCGCTCCTCGGGCGGTCGTAAATAACGACGTCTATATTTCAGGCGCCGTCGATTTCGTTGGCTTATAATCCACCTAATTTGTATCTCCTCGAAACAAGGCGCGGCGGATACGCCGGAGGGCGCGGGGTCGCGAAATTGAGGCTTTTCGCGGGTAATCGAGTATGGAAGTTTTCAGGCCACGCGGCTTTTAAAATCCGTCTAACTGGCTGTGACGAGTAACATTAGCGTCGCTCGTGAAATATCGGAGATAGAGTTAATGGCGCTATTAAAGAAAATGGCAACGCTCGGTCGGCTGCAGCTGATATCAGATCCCGATGTTCCACGAAAATCTTGGTCCGCTGAGTAGTGTACCGCGTTACTTCCTCTGATGATAGCTTATTTGTTGATCGATAATCACCGGCAATGACGAAACTTAATTTCGTAATGATAAAGTGAATCGATCTAATAATTCTGAAGTTGCTTTGGAGAACGTTTTATTCGTCGATGTTAAAACTTTTTCTTTAATATCAATTTAGGATGTGTTATGCATTAACTTTTATGATTCACACATTTTGGGTCAGAAATACTTGCTCAATTTTTTGAGCAATTATTTTTTTCTAGTAAATTATTTATTGATAAGTTTTTTTTTTTATTGAAATCGATGAAAGTAACTTCTGTATTTGACTCAATTGTTTCATCTTAACGTTTCAGTTATTTCTACGTCACTCGTTCATTATTAAAAAAGTTAAATAATATTGTTAATTAGATCTTAAGTTAATTCATTTTAATATTCCTTTGTTCATTCAACAGTTACTAACTGCATGAACGAAAACTTTCCATTTGTGTAAGTTTACCGTGAAACATCGGCGTAAAGTTTGACGTCGGTCCGGGTGTTGCACGCTATATCGGCATTTTCACAGTGGCGCACGTACACGTGAGATCAGGCGTCAAGTAGTAAAATCGACGTTCGTTAACTCAAGTTATGTCATCATCGCACGTCAAAATCATTTATAATGTCGTTTTCAAATCGCATGTTGATTTACATGAAAAACATCGCACAACAAACAAATTGTACTAGTAATTTTTCATAAATTATAGATTAATTACTTTTTACATTGTTAAATTTAAAATAACACATTTGAATTACTACCATTATTTCCCTAATAGAAATTGCAATTCAGCCAGGATGTGGTCTATATAATTATTACATATAGCAGATCCTGATTAGACGTAAAATTCAGAACCTCGCATTAAGGTAACAAAGGGTAAATATATGGTTCCTACATGACATTCCATTTCATGATAATTTATTAGACGAAAATTCGAGTAATTTCCACTGAGAATTGAACTGTCTCTAAAATCCGAATTAGTTACTTTATAACAAAAGCCATTGACCAATAAAATATTCACGATTCTTATAAGTAATAACGTGATCCATATTGAGGCAGCCTCATCAGAGCCATTCCAGATTCCTATAGATTTTCAACACATTCTAAATATCTATTCCAACCGTATTACATAGCCTTGATGTAGGAGTAAAAAACAGTATGGCATTTTTATATGTACCCAACATGGTAAACTATATATCATATCAAGGCCATTGCAGTGTCTCATGTTACAACCTTATTAAGGCCATGCAACGCTACGAGAGTCAAAACAGGTTATCATTTGATAATGAATAAAAATAGCTTATTTATGAGGACCTGGCATGGTCCTGATTAGGTATACCGTTACTAAGGTATAACTAAGACAAACCTGATAGGGATTACATAATTTATACGGCCATACTTCATTTCAATTGAAAAAACAAAGTTAAAAAACTATTCGCTTTAATATTGAACTGAATTATACACCAAAAAAATTGCTATAAAAAGCAGATAGACAAATTTTTCGCTTCATCACCTACAACGTGGTTGTACGCATTCTTTGTCCAATATTTGAACGACGCACTCCGTTTTTCCTTTGACGATTTCCGAGTTGTCATAGAAAACGCGGGTTAGAACAGTTAATTTGATTCGTACGCCGTCGCAGTTTACATCGGCAAAACTTTTCTTTCCGGTGAGTTTGCTTTGTGGAACGGTAGATCGAACGAAATTCCTGTAATTCGAGGAGGTTAGGCCGTTGGAAAAGTGTCGGAAAAATGGGCAGCAAACATTCGAATGTATTGGTAAACTTTTCAAGTGCCGGGCGATGCAATTTCGCGCTGTTATTTGATTTCACGGTACGCTTAATGAAACAACAACAATTGCCGAAAATGAATCGCATGACACGTTTATTTCCCCGGCCGTAATACGCTCCATTGAAGTCCCTTTGTTTTTCGCCTCGGCGTTCGGCCGCTAATAAGTTCCATCAATTCGATTCGATTCGATTTTATGATTGATTTCGAACGTTGCCGGCCATCAAATATTGATAGCCGAGATCGAAATATTTGTTGGCTGTTATTCGACGGAAGAATCCGGAATAAAAAGCAGCGAATAAAATGGATCTTTGCGATGATTAATGTTATGTAGATAACAAAGGTGGCAGAGGGCGTGGTGCGACTTCGGTGTTATAGGGTTTTTGCGTTTTCGAGCGCTGATGCATTAATTCCGTTGAAATGATGTCGTAGAGTCGAAGACATTAGAGAAATCCTTACAGTTAAAAAAAATGGCAAAAAATTTTTTGTTATAGTGTAGAGGAAAGTTTTTAAAGTGTTTTAGAAGTTTTTTACGTATATAATGTACGAAGAAAGCTTAGAAAAATGTGTTTGATTCATTTTGATGCCAGAAATAATAAAATTAATTTTTTCAAAATTTGTTAAACAAATTAAAAATGTCAAATAATGTTTCTTGCTTTGAATTAAATAAGAAAAAAACAATAATAATGATAATAATAATAATAATAATAATAATAATAATAATAATAATAATAATAATGAATTTGATCGACGTAATGGACGATGTAATACACGATGTAATGCACATGTGACGAAACGTAATCAATGCGCCGGGTAGCCTATGACGTGTCGTCGCGTTATATCAACGAATGAGTAAACACACATTCTTAACTTATGAACAAAAATTTTAATCACGATTAATTAAAAACAATTAATTTTGATTTAAATTTGTTTTATTATTTTTCAAACGAAAACATTATTTTAGATTTATAAATATTTTTATTAATTAATAGTTATGTCTTTACATAACTATCTACTTAATTAAATTCGTTAAAATATTTGATTTCACTCAAAATACCGATCGTTTTTGTATCAAAGTAAATCGTCTTGAAGCAACATTTTATTTTTATGAGTTTATAAGCGATTTTAAACAATTATATGGCAGCTTATTAAATTAATTTTCAAGTATTCATCACGCTTTGCTGTTCATTGCACATTTGTAGCATAATTAAATTTTATTTGCAATTTATGTCAGTGGATTCTGACAAAACGCTATATGAAACACTAAACTTAGATGGAATTTTATTAGTGTATAAGTTCTCGAATTATATACAGACTAGACAGATATCTCGAGTAGTCAAAAACAGACAATCTTGGTTAATATAACCTCTCGTCTACTGCGTGCCAATGTCTAATAAAACAATTGTGTCTGCAAAATTTCAAAACTGCACTTGTGTAGAAAAAAACATTTACACCGGTGGTACAGACAGTATTAACCAACGCACTCTTTTACTCAGTAAAACAAAAAAAAATTTTCAAAAAATAATTAAATTATCTCTATGGTGCAATCTGATCAACTACAACAATTGATTTAACAGCCTTTCCAATATTCGTTATAAAGTACGACTATAAAAATAACTTTATTTATTTCATTATTTTTTTTTTTTTTTTCAATCATAATTTTTCGTGAACAGATATTATTTCACATTAAGACCAAAATACGACTCTCGAGGTTATTTTCTGAAGAGAAAGAAAAAAGGGGGAGGGGAAGAGAAGGAGCAACAGTGGATTGTTCTCGACAAGCGCGTGCACTGTGTTTGAACATATTTGTCGATGCTTTGCACCGCATTTAATTGAGGTCATGGTGTACGAGGAACGTTCACATACGCGGTCATCCAACTTAACCGGTATTAAGCTTGCGTATAATGTAACCGCAGCTAAATCAATGTTGCAATTTTACGCAACGGGAGTAAATGTAAAACGGTAAATGTAATTTTTGCACAATTGTCATTGTTTTTCAGCACAATTCTCAACGTTATATTTGCTTGAAATAGACATATTATTTGCCTCACATTTGTATGTAATTACGTGTACAAGGATGTATTGACTATTTATCATATATTGGATGTAACTTGATTACAAGTAGCGCGTTACACAAAAATGTTGAATTTTATACGGAGTAACAGAAACGCGTTATTTTTAAAAACAAGTAACAGTGATAGTAACGCGTTACTCATTTCAGCACCAAGTAACTAACGCGTTACTCATTTCAGCACCAAGTAACGGTAACGAGTTAATTTTGAAAACACGTAACTCAGAAATTGAAAGTAAGGTTGTTATAAGTAACGCGTTACTCAGAAATGTTACATTTTTTGAGTAACCGCAACGTTTATAATGCTTTTTTTTTAATTAATGATAACGTGTTTATTTTTGAAAGCAAGTAACGGTAATAGTAACGCGTTACATTTTTTAACACGAAGTAACGGTAATGGTAACGTGTAACATTTAAAAATTACTTTACAGTAACGCGTTACATTTTAAAAAGTAATTTCCAATGTTTGTTATTTACATGCAAATCTTAATGTATGTCTAAGTGATTGTAACATATTTACATACACATCTGTTTTCGAAATTAGTTGTAGAATTTTATTAGAATTTATAGCTGCTTTTATAACTTTTCATTTGATATCGTAAAAGCATTAGCAGATGGTATGAGGCATAAAAGTGATACGAAAATCCGGATACAAGTGCGATAAACTCCAGACAGAGCAAATTATACGATCTTTCATTAACTGTAAACAATGGAAGTGCCTTTATCTCGTAAACTGTAGATACGGGCTCCTTTTTCAAGTGAATTATACACAAGATTTTGAAAGCGAGAAGCATTTTTAATTATGATGCCGTTATGGAAAAATTTCCCGGTGCATCGTAATCGTAGCTATTAATTTTGAACGGAAGCTATCGCGATCTTAATACTCCGGCTTTACAAATCTTTGGTAAAAAGTTTAATTTTAGATGGAGTATAACGCTATTATGAAATCCGTTAAACGCTTCGTACTTCTTAATAACAATTACGGGTAGAAACTTTTGTGATGGCATTTTTAATTGTTCTGAAATTAGTGTGAGAAATTTGTTTCAAGGCATTTTTCATGTAGTGTTATAAATCGGGAAAAAATTTTTGTTAGAACATAGATGTGGAGACGGGAAAGAATGTTGATATACGAGAAATTAATGTGGGATAAATTATTATTAAGCATTTTAATATTTAACGTAAGAAAAGTAAATAGTAATACTACTATTGATATTGAACGTGCAAAAAAAAATAAATAAATAAATAAAATATATTGCCAGGTGTTCTGGCATTACAAATACCAGACTTCTGAAGTCTGGTAAGAGTGAGGCATGCGTCTGGCTCACGACTACAATCTAAACTTTTGCTAGCTCAGTCAGCAATTACTTTTTCCGCTCGGGTCTTCATAATATAACAGCTCAATATTGTTCTTGAAAATGAATTTTTATTTTGTTAGAATTAATTTCCTTTTTCTTGTAAAATTAATTACTACATTGCATCTTTGATAGTGAATAGTTTTATCAACAGATGTAGAAAGTCAGATTAATTAAAACATGAATAAAAAAATTTGAAAACAATACTACGTATGGCATCACAATGTCGTTTAAAAGAAACTTCATTCAAACGATCAGAATCCAGTTGTTTGATACCATTCCACTTTTTATCAAATGAAAAGCAGTCGACAAAGTATCGTCCGTAAAAAAATGTCGATGAAAATAGCCAATTCATGCACTCAAATGTGAACGATGACGTAACGTTCCATGGCATTTCTCATTTCCAACGTTACCTTTGAAGTGATTTTTAACGGGTTTGTAGAAACCAATCGATTTTAACGATTAATTGGTAATTTTATTAATTGTCTAATGTCAATTACAAACAATACTTATTTCCAAGTAATCAATTCCATTAATTTATTCAACTATTTAATTTTATTGATTGTTACCGTAAATGAGTAAAAACTGTTTAACTTCTTCAATTGACTGCAGTTTTTCTTCTCATTAGATAATTAAAACACACAATCTTTGATAAAGCTGAAAATAAAGTCTTACATGTCGCTGATCTACAAATTTACATTTATATATTCATCCGTGTCGTCATATAGAAGACATATGGAAATATAGAAGACATATGGAAGACATATGGATCATAGTCGAGTTCCAGATATGATCCAAAAACCATCCATATTTTAATCCGTAAATCAGGTCACTCTTTCGTGCAGGATATAGAAATTTAAGTATAGACAATTTTTCGATAACATCTGGAACTCGTTCATGATCCATATGATTTCCAAATGATTTCCATAACATACTACTACGTCTAGAAATAATATGGCTTAATCTTGATCACGTATGGTCAAACCTGGATAAGGTATGGGTCAAATTCAGATAACGTATGACTTCGATCCATCCGTCACTCACTTCTTTTTTCCACGTGGATCAGCCTCGTATAAAGCTTTATTTACATTGAAAATTCAACCTCTATAACAGAAAACAATATTTCCACAATGTAAATACTATAAACTCGTTTCGCGAAAACGTCCCATCTTTGTCTTCGTCTTTGCGAATTGAGACACAAGAACGAAGCTGCGATCTTCCGTGAAGAAGTGCTCGATCGATAAGAGCTTCCGCCTGCTACCTTGTATTGTGGCACAGTAAACGCACTAAAGGGAGTAAGCAAATAAATGGCTAAATAAAGTGAACGATAATCCGCTTAATCACGTAGACAATACGTTGTACCGGGCATTTCAGGTACGGAAGTCCACACCACAGTCGGTCGCAATCGGTGAAAACACCAGGTAGCCGTGCTTCCGGCCGGCCGAATTACCTCTGCTTGCCTCAGCAGAGGTCACGTGTGGCAAGTATGCCAAACACCGGTGTCGAGGAGGAGTATTACCGGCTGCGCCACTTCAGCATTACCGGCAAAGGAGTCGTAAACAGGGGCGATTCTTTAAAGAGCCGGCGGTCTCGTTCCAACAATAGCGTCGCCTCCAGCAATTCGAGGTGAGCCACCACTTGAAAACATGCCTCTTTTTCAACCCCCTCCCCCCCTCCCCCTCTATACTTCGCACACGACTAGAAACACAATCAACCGTTTCCTTCCCAAACTTTCTTCCCCCCACCACTCCGTTTGTTTCTGTCGCACCTTCCCCCTCTCCTACCATCTCTAGCTCGTTGATATCAGTTTGTGGAAGAACACCGAGATGATCAACCGTAAAACACACGTTCCACCTCGGCTCGATGGACCTACTGTTTGGCGTTGCTTAACCTACTTCGGCACGCAGAGAAATGCATGGGAAATTTTTGTTTGAGGTTGATTTTTTTAAAAAGTTTAACGTCTGAAATTATCAACATAATTTTAACCTTTGTGTTGCCAGGTGTTGGAAGTTATGGGGGCAAAAATGGTGTTATTTTATTTTATTATTTCGATTCATGTAGGCGTGAGGGTTGAAATAAAAATGTGAGAAGAACTTTTACTTTTACATCTTTAAAATGTCAACATTGATAATTAAAAACGGCATAACATATTCTTCTATTTTTTTTGTTTTTGTTTTTGAATGTTTATAATTTACTGTTTAAGTTTCACTAAATTCAAAAGCAGGATTACCAGGTCTTCATCTCAACAATTGACTTTCGGTTAAATTATGTTGATTACAGCAAACGTTTAAATAATCCTCTTATAAGAATTCAGTTAACTCGATTAAGCTTCGATAGTCAACACTACAACGTTGAAGTATTTCTCTGCGTGTAAGATTGTGTACAGTTGTTGTATAGACAGTGGCCCATTTTTTTGGTTACCGATTTTCTACATGATGTACGCCTTTTATTTTTATCTTTTTGGTTTCTACTTTTATTCATAAATTTTGGTCAATTGGAAACTTTGCCACCAAGAGGATTCGAACCAGTAACTTGAGCGGAGTTTGGCGCGAGAGCTCCGTATCTAATTGATGCAACACCGGTTGATGAGTATACTTTGAGCGACAATCTTAAACAAGGTTACATGTAATTTGGGTCGAGAAGTCATGATTGATGATATAATTTGACTTGAATTAATAATGTTGATTACATAGGTTTATGTATTACATATAGGTAATGAAGGAATATTCTTTTTTGCAGGTATTTATTGGTATTTATATGAGATAAAATATTTATTTTATAAAAAAAATATAGATTTTCGATTTTAATCTAATTTTTGATAAAAAAATGTTATCTACTTCATTAGTACATCGCAATAAATGGCACTAGGGTGCAGTCCGAGGTTGACCTTTAATGTCAACTACATCATTAATGAAAGTAAAATGACATTTTTTCAACAGCGCTTTAGAACACTTTTCACGAACTTAAAATCAACACATTGCTAAAGCAACAGTTTTTATAACCCACCTTAAAACGAAACTTTATTATTTCTCCGAAAATTGAAAATTCGATACATTCCAAGCACTAAAGTTGAAATGTTTCAAAATAAAATACATCGGACCTTAAAATATTTACAGTGTTTAAAAATTACGAGCAACTTTTTTTTTAAAACATTTGTTTTTACAGTACACGCGACGTAACATGAAAAAAAAAAGTAAAATCAAAATATGCGAAAATGCGCGATTGCATCATTCGTCGTCCTTAATGCGTTTCTCCCGAGCGATATCGCGATTATGGGAGGAAAGTCACGTGCATTAAGAAGAGTACCGTTAATGCACGAATGATAATCAATCTTTAATCAATGTGAAAGTAAACACTCGGATGTGACCTTTTCGCGCAGAATAATGCATAACATTTTCTCGAGAATTCTTCGTTTGTTTGGACGGTACTTTTGAATGTTATTGCTCTTTTGGAAACTCGATACAAGCATCTCACGATACGATAAGTGACGTAAAACTTCACTTCGAGTTATTTTAATCCCGTTTGTGTAATTTTATCGCGTTTAAAAGCCGACATTATCTAACCGTTTAAACTTGTTACACAATTAAAAAGTGGACGAACAAAAAAAACAAAACAAAAAAAAACGAATAAGACAGAGCCGAAGAAAAAGAAGAAAAGGAAAAAGGAAATATTAATATCGTACAACGCAGTGTTTCATTATCATTCGTTTTAATAAAGGTCCGCGTAACGCACACATTTACATCCCGCGATTCTACGAAACAGCATAAAAACTGCATTAGCGTTAAACAAGAACAAGACAAAAATGAAAAATCTAATGCGCATTAACTCTAAAAGCTTCGCGCGGGGATTTCGCGCAAAAACACCAGCGCGGTATTTAATTGCGTCAGAGGACAAGCGTGCCGTTAAGTGCATTTAAATTCGGCGACAAATCGAAGACATTTCGTTGAATCAGAGTGAAAATTAACGGAGGTTAAACGCTCGAACCGTTCGGTAATTTCCGCGAGAATAAGATCATGTTAATTGGGTTGTTGAATTCGAAGAAAAAGACGGCGTTGTTCTCACGGCGATTTGTTCGCGCGAAACCTTCGCTTCGGCAATCGTTTATCATTTTTCGAGGGAAAATTAAATCACCGACACTAACGTTGATTTTTTCTTTTGGAAATAAGAAAAAAAAAGATAAACGTATTTTATTCATATTTTTTTTTTTTTTTTTTTTTTTTTGTTTTTATGTTAAAAATGTTTGTTCTTTTGTTTTAGTAAACATTTTTTTGATTACTCCGGTGATT
>JABFOV010000153.1:0-51456 GCA_022817685.1 Aradophagus sp. ZL-2020 | reverse complement strand
GGCGGGCTCGTTGCGCGGATTGGCGGCCTGCACCACGTCGTTGAGCGCCGTGTCAATCGAGCTGCTCTTGGCGTAGATCATCGCGTCACTGCGCCGACGTCATCGCGCGAGGAAACTCGTCGACGCGTCGACGCGGGGCCGGGGCCGACGGTTCGCGATTTGGCACCTGTCCTCGGCCGAGGCGAGGCGCAATTTCGAAGCCGCGGTATTTATAAGCGGCCGCGCGCGTGACGCCGCGAGCCGTGCGACTGACTAAAGTCCGGCGCGCTTATCAGCGCGGCCGGATCGACGAGTCATCGCAGCCGCTGGTGGGGAACCGACGGCCGTCTTTCGACCGTCTTTCGGCCGAGGTGCGATCGTTTTTTCGGCCACGCCGCGACTCGACTGACCGGCGCGCCCGAGCTCGCGGTCAACCGAAATACAAGCTCGCTCGCTTCCGATCTGTAAAAAAAGATATAAATAGACGAGCGCGGCTTCCGTTGCGACTTTTTGCCGCCCGTCCGGACGAGTGACGGCTGAGGGACGACGTGCTTCCCACTTTTTTTCCCCTCTCTTTCCCCCTTTTTTTTAGAGACATTTTTATTTCAGTTCTGTCTCCGTCGGCAATTCCGGCATTTCAACTCCAATAATATATATAATAATAATATAATGTGATAGAATATTCAATATATTATATATTTACATAGATCACTGCTTAGGATTCTGAACCCCCCCCCCCTTCCCCCAAGGATTCATAAGAGCCTACAGTTATGGGTAACTTTTTTTTATTACGTTTCTTTGATTGCGAATTCCCGTTTGCTTTTTTGTGCGGTGGGAAAAGAGGATAATGAAATATTGGCCGGGTATGTCGAGTATCAGACCACAAGATTTGCATACATACTTTAACAATTCTTTTTGTAGTCATTTTCGGAGTAATTTTTTCCTTTTGGTAAAGCTGAAGCAAAGTGTTCCCACGATGGGAATTGGTACAACTTGTGGTGAACTTTTGAAGCATTACAAAGTGAAGATATAATGAAGACTTCTCATGAAACAGTGTAGGAAGTGGCCGCTTTCTGCACGAGTGTGAAACAGTTTTGTCATGGGTAATCGTAATGTGAGAAAAGTCAACAGGGTATTTTTATCGACGAATTCGAAAATGGGACCAGTTTTACCAGGGAAATTTTCGTTTTTCAATTTCTTTGTAGGATACTTGTATAAAAAGTAACAAAAAGTGCAAAAATACATTTCAAAGATAAAATTTAGATATACTTCTAAAACAAAATAAAAAAATGTGGGATTGATTCAATTACCATGTTAAGTAAAATGAATTAAATTTTGTTTAAAATAATTCATTTTTCTGATAAATTAAATAAAATATTTAAATGAAAAAATCGTTAATAACCATCACGATGAATCAATAATATAATTATTTAATTATCATAATTCAGTACAAATAAATGTTTTTCAAAATGATCCTAATTTTAAACTCATATCTATCGAAACCATTTCACTATTTGGTGTTCCCCCTGTTGAATAGAGTTCCATGTCTGTATATGAATCTATAAATATTATTGGTATTAGGATATTTAAGTTTAGGACACAAACGTTACTGTACAAATATATTGAAACAAATTCTTGTTCCTGAATAATCTAATCTCGATTTTATGAACGTTTTTATTGTTAACTAAAATAAATTTCAGCAAATTATACTTTAACCGATATTACAATTATCTCTTTCAATATATATATATAATATCAAATAATATAATGTAATTTCGTCAATTTACAAAACTCAATTACTTTCATCTTAAAAATGTATAAATTGATCAAATTATTTCATGTATATACTATGCAATTGAATATTATAAATAGAATAAAAAATTATTACAAAAACTAGTTAAAAGATATTGATGATTAATTTAGTAATAATAAAATTAATAATAAAATTTTAATCTTACATAACTTATAAACAAGTACTCAAAAATTTAATGGAATTTAATCTTTACACTTTCGCACCTTTCATCCGTAAACCAAAACAATATGACGATTGTGTTGATTCACAAATAAGACTTGATTTAAATAGACAACGCGCATGAAAAACGTCGATAGTGCCAAATATACCGACACATTAGACTGCCGGCGTTGCCTCTTCTAAAACAACCATCAACAAAATTGTGTCAAGGTTGTTAACACCTTGTTATGTTGTATGCAAAGTCTGCAATTAAGACTAATTAATGATTTCGTAATGAGAAAATTTGTTATGAATTCGTTCTCGTTGAAACGATTATGCATCGCGTTCCTTTGTGTTTCGCTGGTGGCAGTTGCGTAAATCTTTTAACAAAACTCGGGATCAATGAAAAAGGCATTTACGAGTCAAACTTAACGGATTTTACAATGCGCGTTACAAGTGTGCGAATGGCAGAGATACTATGGTATTGTTCCACATTTTGAAATTTCATGAAACGAAATTTCACATGTCGCTTGACTTTCCAACTTTTCGTACCGACAATCTGGCGATATTATTAATATTCAAACGTAAATAAATGCTTCCTTCCGCAATGCTGTAATAATTTTTATTTGTGATAAATGTTTACAAGTAGAATTTTTATTTGTAAAAAACATGACGTTTTTATCTCTTTTTTTTTTTCATATCTTTATACAATTTTTTTTGTTTTGTCAATGAATTCTACTCTATGTAAATTTTTTATCAAAAAAAAGGTGAAATGTGCAATCACTTTTCCAAAAACAAATCATCACGGAAATGGACTTATCGCTTGCTGCGTTCAGGACGTTTCGTCATAAAATAAACATGAGAGAATGAATAGATAACACTGTTGCGATAGAACAATCAGTGTGGTTTAAAGCAATTGATATAAAAATCCCTTTGTGTGAAAAAATTATAATACAGCACATCGTATTTCTTCATAAGAAATTACGTCGCAATGTTAATTATTAATAATATAATCCGGCGAGACGAGAAATTAAAGTTTACTTTTGCGTCAATCGCATACATTAAACAAAACGAAAAATAAATAAAAAAACAAGTATTTTTGGATTCTGTTGTTTCCACAGTTTGAGTACATGTCAAATAAAATATAAAGTGTGTTCACGTGACTTACTTAATAATCGTAGTATTATCTTATGAAAGATTAGAGAATAATTTAATGAAATAACTGAGTAACAATCATAATTTACAAACAGATAAATAAAAGTAATGTAACGGGGAGAACAAAAGATTAAAGTAACAGCAATTAAAAGAATTAGTTGCTACTGTGTTTAATATTCTTTTGTACATCGCATTACTAAATTAATAATAAAACGTATTTTGCAGTTTACATGCAGAAAAAAATTTCGTTAATTTTCACCAAAGTTTTGGGTGATTTTCTCAAATAGTTGATATTAATAGTTGAAAACATTATTATATATAATCTATATTATTTTATTTTGAATAAACATACATGCACAATATGAAATACATATAAATATACTAACTTGAATTTCAAGTAATAACTCGGTCTTCTTTCTTCTGATATCAATTAAAATTTTCTGTTGCTCGGGAGTTAATTCTGCAAAAGAAATAATTAAGATTTATTAAGATATTTTGAAATAGTACAGATGAAATATAAATTCTAGATAAAAATAAAGAAACAGTTGAGAATTGAAAGTTACATTTTTAAATATTCAATCTGATTTGACTATTAGTCAATTTATTATTTTCAATTTATGATGAGGTAAAGTTGAACAAGCAAATGTAATATAAAAATTATGAAATCAGCATTGATTCATGTATCATGTTGTTCAAATTATTATCAGTATTTCTCTGGAATTGCCAAGGAGTAAATAACTCGAATGTTCTGTTCACAATTGACGGATAATCTTAACTCGATATTCCCACGTCAACACATCTATAATTGAGACCTTTAACTGTTAATCAAACCATTGAATTACAAGTAAAATATCATTGCGTTAAGACGAATTAGTGATCAATAAATTTAGTTTCAGCATTACAATGTCAAGTAAAATTGTAACGGTAATTTTAATCAATTATACATTATTTATATTTATACTTATAATTTATGCAATAAAAGGTTTTGTTTCTTTGTATAACAAATTCTATAAAAAAAAAAACATTTTTACTAAATGTTTTTTCATTTTTTTTATTATTAAAAAACTGCTTACTGTATTACTAAAATACTATCCACTAATAGTAAACATAAGAAAAAAAAAGAAAGAAAAGAAGTACAATGATCGATTACATCAGAAACCACAAGTTTATCGCAACAATTGTAACTAAAGATTAAAATTCCAAAACAAATATCAACAACTCTGAGTCAACGTCGAAACCGTTTCTGAAATACAAAACTCGAATAACTAAACGTATTTTTATCGAGATCACAGGGAATTGAACAATAGCCGCCACTTAATATGACATTTAGTTCCGCGTTCGCGCATAACACATATCCGTGAGGGGTTAATAATCCATAACATAAATATCATATAGGTCGCACATTGCAGTGCATTGATCTACATAATATTGCCGTTTCATTGGCCACGCGAGCGCGATCTGCATTGTTACATTACCAGGTACACAGCTCAGCTATATATAAACTTCCTCATAAATAACATGTGTCAAACAACCGTGTGTTCTTTACCGGATTCCAATAACAAAAAGAAGAAAAAAAAGTTAAAAAAAACTATTTGCATAACGTTCAGTACCTATTTCGCATCCACCGTGCATTGCTCTTGCATCATGGGCACAATCAGTCTTTCTTTGTTTTCTCGTTTCGGCGTTAGATGGTCTCGATTATCGGCATCATGAGCAAACATCAACAGTCAGTCTCAATTGTCATTCTATAGAGCAAGGTGTAACATATGAGAAAGTACTTGAAACAAAAATTTGTATATAAATTTTATAAATCACATAAAATTAACTAAGCATTCGAAAGAATAATATACTACTCTTTCATAAAAGAAAACTAGATTAGAATATTTTCCAATCACGTTTTTGATTATACCAATTAATCATACACAGCACATTTTTTATACACTTAAATGCAAATTAAATTTATGTTTTGTCCTCTTCGTACATTAAAATTTCATTTTTTTATATCATACAATACATATTCAAATACGTTGTTTAGATATATTATTCGCAGCATAAATTTGCCATCATCAAAGTCAGATTAAAAATTCACTTTGCTGATCAAATTTACTATTGAATCTGCCTTTTATCAGAACTATGATCCAAATGACAGACCGCTCAATCTATTTTAATTTGTTTCTGGTTTTTTGGGATAGTATTTAATAAGAATATAAATTTAACAAATATCATGGCCTTGAATTTTTCAACGTTTCAAATAAAATCTAATATAATTTAGTAAAACATTTAAATTAATTTAAATTAAAAGTGTAAAATATAATCAATATCATTTGTACTGAATAATTCAGAAAAGAAAAGTACTAATTACGTATAAAAACATCTATCAAACTGTATTTTCAATTACTAATAAACATTAAAATCTTCAAGCGCATCAGATATATTAATTCAGAATCAAAAACAGCTGTTTTACAATAGAAATTGATTGGACCCTTTCTTCCGCAATATGTACTTAATTCTTATTTCCCACATGAAATATTTGACAACCACAATCAGTGACATGGGCGCAAAGGTCTGACATTCATCGGTCCATCGATGATCCCCGGCCTCTGATTGGTGCCAATTAAACGGTCGAGAATGCAGGCAGATGTGACGTAAACAGGAATAGCGCGGAGAACGGCGGAACGTAACGTGGAATGTTGCAAAGTGTTTGTTTACGGTGCGATTGTTTTCGGACGGCGGATGACTGACGATTAATTGACGGGGCGCATGCGCGCCGACGGGCGCAGCCTAAACTCTAAACTCGGGGCGTTCGCCCGTGTTTACCTGCGACGACGAACTGGTCGATCTGATGCGCTCCGGTGTTCATGCCAGAGACCGCCAGGTCGTCGAGGTCCTGCCACATGTCCGGGGGCCGGAGATTTTCCGAGCTTTCGCGGACGCATCAAAAGCGCGACTTTAGTCTAACGGCGCCATTTTCGCTGTTTTCATTTTCGTCGGGCGCGATCGTGCGGCCGATTCGAGAACGACGTCGAGGCAGCGGAGATTCGACCGTTGCACACGGTCCTTACGGGCTGCTGTGCGCTTTTTGATCTCTTTGTTACTGGTAGTCGATAATGTAGAAAATAACTGTAGATTGTTATAAAAAATATATGTTTGAAAAATTATATTATAATTAAAATTATACACTCTTAAAAATACCTTTTTTGTCCGAAATTTTCCATTTCAATTCTAAGGAATTTCCACTTTAATATTTTCCTGAAAAAAAGATCTTTTTCGAACGAAAAGTCCGTTACAGTATAAGATAAAGATTTTTATATAAGATATATAAACTGTATTTAAGATTTTGTTTTGAATTATTACATTTTCGCTTCTACTCCAAAGAAATATATTTTTATAGCTGTGACATATTGGTATCAAAACAAATCGTGAAAACGTATTCATTACCACTTGTAAAAGATAAAATAAAAAAAACTTCATTTACCATTTATTGCAATAAATCACTTTGCAACTTTCAACGCTTCAAAGTTATTTAAATTGAATGGAAATAAAAAAATAAAAAATAAAAAATTGCAACAAGAAATAAGATCACTCATAAGTCAGATTTTTTGTCGCATTCTTTAACATCAATTATCTGTTTTGAATCTGGCATCGAACGTTACGCGCTGACAGCAGCGCCATCACATCACTTTCACCTTAAGAAGTAAAAGCTCTGTCAAGGCGAGTATATCCTTCCTGACTAAGACATCATTTGTTCGCATATGTCATTGTTATTTCTAGAAACGACGCAGATATTTTACCAAGCGATTAAGTGTGTGATAAACTAATTTTTTCTTTTGTAAATAGCCACTAAATATATTTTGTTGTATAATAATTTATTGCTTCAATATTGTATATAATGTACATGTTTTAGACATTTTGAAACCACTCACTGACAAAAAATGTCCAAGGAATATCTTGATACGTCCCAAGTTTGGAAGGAAATCACTTATTTAACAAGTACGTAAATGACAATATTTTTTTACCATACTATGGTTTGACGCAATGCAAAAATAAGTATTATTGACAGTATTATGTTAGTGTTAATGTTAGAACAAAAAAACGTGGTGTAATTTAAGGTTAACTCTTGTCAGAGATATGATTTTAGTCAATTTTCATATTATTATTATTTTTTTTTTGTAACAATAAAATATTTGGGTTTATAGTATTTTTCATTGTTATAATCAAGCAACTCAAACTCAAAACTTGTATTTATATGTATGCATACATTGTTAGGTAAAGTAAAAAATATACTTTTGTATTATTTTGAGTTGCTTAAACGTATTTGAATATGACAATGAAATATACTATTTATCAATTGATAATCATTGAAACTATGTTTAAATAATTTTTAAAAACATATGTTTTAAATATGATTAAATATATCGTTACATGTTTTTTTGATCAATGTCACAGTTTTGCATATAAGGTGACAGCTTAGTTACCTTTTTATAAAAAGATAGCTTCTATTACTACACAGTTATAATTAATTATTTAGTGTGGTAATTGAAATGTTTTATATGAGCTAAATTGTTTCTTCTCTTTTAATACAAAAAAATTATTGTTTTTATGTTATGCTGTTACATGAGTTCCTGGATTTATTTTCACATTAAACAAAAATAATGAAAGTTATGTTTGTCTTCTATAGTCCTTATTAAAATAATGAATAGTATTAAATCATATACAAATATATATCATGAATCGTAATTCTGATACTCAGATTGATATTTGAAACTAATAATGTACATATTTTTGGTGTTTGACAAAAAAAAAAGCTGACTTTGTTTTGAATGTTTGAGTAAAACAAATTTATATTTTATTTAATTATGAAAAAAATGTACATAAAAAATTGTTTGGAAAACAATTATTATAACAGAAAATATTATAAAACACAATTTGTTTTTTATTATTATTTCTAGATGCTTAATAAATATTTTTATTAAATGCTTGAAACATATTCTTTTATATCAAAGGTCAAACATATATTCTTTTTCATCAGATCCTGGAACATTGTACATTATAAATTATACATCATCTATATATGTACATTTATACTATTTTTATTTTTACTGATTATAGCTGATTAATTATTTTAACAAGAACACACATTTTTATTCATGACTTTAGAACACATCGAACAAAAGTTGAATGAAAAAAAATCAACCAAGCCACCAAGCTTTATTTATCAGTCTGGAATTATGATAGATCAGTCTATTGCAACAACGCAGTTGCAATCAGCTGTTCCTACAACATCAACTTTGCAGTTCTGCAACAATAAGGTTTACATAAATCCAAATTATCAAAAAAAGCAACCTGTGATTCACATAAATCCACAAAAATGTGGGAAAGGAATTTATGTAAACCCGAAATTGATTGAAATGAAACCATCTATGAATCAGGAACACAAAAGTGGACAAAATTTGGAAATTCAAACTATCTCATCCAGCAAAAACGATTTCCCTCCTACAGAAACGACAAACATTGTCAAAAGTGGCTCAGTATATGTCAAGCCTGACTTAATAAAAAAAATTGTTAAATCTGTAGCTAGTGAAAAATGCAGTGAACGATTGATAGTGGCGAATTCGCCACCAAAAAAGACAAGCTCTTCACCTTTGGTATCAATTTCAAGAAGGAAATTGATTAAGTCTAGTTCGAAAATCGTCAACAATGCATTAAGCAATAGATCACCGGACATGAGATTTAAGAAGTCAATTTCATTGAGTCGACAAAAGTTAAATGTAAATAATGTTTCTAATATAGTGTGTCATAAAAGTATTTATAATTATGTGAATGGAAGAACAAAAAATGGAATCAGAGGTAACCTGATTAATAAATATAAAATTGATCGAACATATAATCAGAAAGGAATTAAGAGACAGAGTTCAAGTATTATAAACAAGTACAAAGTAGACAGAACTTGTAGTCCACGAGAAGGTAGAAAGTCTCGATTGAGCCTGATTACCAAATATAAATTAGATCGCTCTCCTATGTCAAAAAGTCTTAAGAAGCTTAAAATAAAAACTGTTAATAAATATAAAGTCGTTTCATCTTTAACGCCCAGGAGAATAAAACAAGGAAAACGAGTTTTTGATAATAAGAATATCAGGTTTGTCATGCATAAATTATTATGAAACAAGCATTGTAAACTTTTTTTTTTAATTTATATATATTGTTTTTTTTCTACATAAATAAAAAAATTTTAGTTTTATAAAAACTTAAGAGAACATTTAAATATTTCAATTGCTTTAAATCCATGTAATATATAAATATATTTTATTTTGTAATTTGAGTATCTCCTCAAAAATATTATTTTTAATATAATCACTAATATTTTAGAGACAAGCCATCAACAATCGTCATCGAGGGGCATTCTTACAAAAGTTCAAGAAATAAATTGACGAAAAATATTAATACTCCAAATACTTCAAAACGTAACGTATTGATCCTTAAATGCATGTTTTAAGTGTGACTCTACACACAAAATTAAAATACTCATTTTCAATCTAGGAAAAAGTTTCCCTGTATCAAAAACGGAACAATTTTTGATAACGAAAAATGGGAAAAAATTACATAGGATTGTTGTAAAGACTCCAAATCCATTTGTAAAGACAAGCACATCAACTGCTACCAGTAACAAAAATATAAGCATCAGAAGTACAAAATCGATTGCCACTCCTAAGAGAAGTCAAATGAAATATCTTAGGTAATATTGCTGACGTAGAAAAAAAAAAATTATTTGTATTTATCAATTAACTGCAAGTTGAATGTATTTCAGTACCAATGCACGGCAAAGAAGTTTGCAATTAATGCAAAGTAAATTCCGCAAAAACAATCAACCCTGTTTAGTCTTCCGGAGATATGGTCATTGCCCTAAGCAAGCGAGAGGCATTTGTTCCAGGGTTCATAACAGGAAACAAGTGGCCCTGTGTTCCAAGTATTCGCTTTTTTTTTTAATATTAAAACTATTATAAAAATTCATTTTTAATTTACTTATTTATTTATTATTAGTTTATTTTGACAATTTAATTGCATACACTCATGATTTGATTTCGTTTTACATTGTCTTACTTAATAATTTATTCAATAAAATAATGATATATCGTATTTTGTTAGATTTTTGCAGGGAAAGTGTTTATCTGATAATTGTAAGTTATCGCACGACGTTGGGCCTGAGAAAATGCCAACATGCAAATATTTCTTGGATGGTTGTTGCAGTCGAGAGTCTTGTCCTTACCGTCACATTAAAGTCTCAGACAAAACTCCAATTTGTGTCAAATTTTTGGATGGATATTGTGAAAAAGGCAATGAGGTAATTTTTTTATTGTTAATATTGCAAAAGTGTCTTAGCGAAAAATTACAAAAGTATCTTTTTGAAGTAAAAGATGTTTTTGAATTGTTTTCGGCGACTCACTTTCTTTGAACTTAAAACATATCTCAAATATAACATAGGTTGAGGTGAACTGAAAAATGTTCAACTTGAAACGTTTCATTGAATATATTTTGTTTTTAATATTTTGTTTCATTTTTAATATTTTATTTATCCAGTGCAAGGATCGACACATATTCTTGTGTCCGGAATTCGAAAAACATGGCAGCTGCAACAAAGGTAAGAATTGCGCTTATCCTCATAAATCCGCTCAGGTAGTTAAAAAGCAAAACAATAAGTCCGCGGTTATAGAAAATACAATCCATAAGCAACCTAACGTCAATACATTGACAAGTGCAACAAGTACACAAACCGTCGAAGAAAATTGTAAACGATATTATGATGATAAAAATAATCAAGAATTAGCACGAAAAAGGATAAAACTTTTGAAACAAGTGAGAGTGATGAAAAAAGCACATGTTTATGATTCCAAAGAAAATGAAGTTAATGATGAAGATGATGATGATAGTGATATTTATGTAGACAACACTGATGATGATATAATTATTGAATGTATTCGTATAAAGAAGCCACCTTTAGGTACGTTGCCATCTTTTATTCCAATCAACTGACAATGGTACTTTTTGTAGTGAAATTTTAAATTTATAATTTAAATAGATGCGAAATTTGTCTTCGACAATTTTTTGATAATTTACTTTCGAATTAATAAGTTGTATCAATGTGTATATATATGTGTATAAAATTTATTTAATTGTATATTGATTGTAATTATAAATTATTAAGAGACAAATGTCACGTAAATGAGATTGAAATTATACAATACTTAAATCACTGAAATTACTTAAACGTTAACTAAATTTATTCTTGAAATCATCATCATAATCTGTGATAACTGCATCCAATATACAAAACATATTCTTCGACGGATACATATGTACAATATTTAATGTTTTATGGCGGCTTTAAAATTTGATGACTTTATTGTTATAATGAAAATGATTAGTGTTGAGATTAAATATTTATTTTTTAAAACTCCTTTGTACATAATAAAGTTGAGTTTAATAAAGATACTGAATGTTGAAATGATGAGTTTGATTGATTTTCGGAACCTTTTTATTAGTTTTATTTTATTTACAACCTTCAGATATTTACAAAGAACATTTGTATTGATTATTATGTTATTACAAAATTACTCTTTAGCAGGCATATACATTAGATTTACATTAATATTTATATTTAGCTTGATTTTTGGTCAGGTTTGGTTTTACATTTATTTAACTTTACAGTAATTTTTTTATGTTTCTGATTACATGTATCATCAATATAAAATTTATATTTAGTAATTAAATAACATTTCAACAAGTATTCCAATTGTAAGCTAATAAAATAGGACAGTGTAAAAGTAATGATATGCTTTTATTGTCAACTTGTGATGAAATCTGAAGCCATTTATCCAACCAAGATTCCATCCCTTGAGTGGACATGTCTGTTGGATCAATCCCTCTGAAAGACAAAGCCTAAAACGTTGATTTAATTAATATAAAAGTTATTTTGTCTCTCTTTGATTATCGATAACATACTTTTACTCCTTTTAAAAATTGTATATCTTATAATTTAAACTTACTACTGCAAGAGCATTTGGTACCATTTTTGTTGGACCTCCTTCTTTCATTATAGCAACGTCCATTCGTTGCAATAAAATTCCTCTTTCTAATAATGCTTCTCGTTTGTAAAAAGTCCACGTAGACATTCCATGAGTCAGGAGTAGTTCTTTCTAAAAAAATTTGATACATTAATTACAAATAAGTAAGGATTATAATATTTATTTTATTAACGTTTGTTCATAAATTGCTTCTTAGAATATTGACTACTATTTAAAGAATTTAGTAAATAAATTTAAGAAATAAAAACATAAAATTATAAACATTAAAGTTGGAAAAAGACAAAGAGTAAGCAGGGTGCTAACTATTTATTTATTTTTTTTTAATTTCACTGTTTAATTCTACTATCAATTCTACTATCAAATATTGCCAATCAAAAGACACAAATGTTCACCGAATAGTGTCAAGTACCACGTGAGGTCTCTTAATCTTCTCAAGGGTAAATGGACCGTCGACAAAAAGAGGCTTGCAGGCGAGCACCTGCTCCACCGATGGATCATGCCTGTTCCTAATAGTCCTGATCAGGTCGTTCCAGTGTTCTATGACTGTTGAATCCTGCACCCGCTTCTCCTCTTGTTCCAAACTCATCAACACTTTGGCGATATCCTTCTGTCGCATCTTGTGGTCAATGGCCATGAATTCCGCCTTCTGATCCTGCGTCCAGTAATGCGACGTCAAGACTTTCCGGGGAAAGAAGTACGCTATTGGGAAGAGGATGTAATTAGTGAAGGGTATTGCCAGGACGACGAGAAAAGGAGTAATTTTGGCGACATCTCGAGGCATGGTGTGACTCAGCTGGAGCTCCTCGCGCGATAAAACATCGGAACCATGGAGAGTTTGTTTCTTTTTCAGCGCGATGTACTTTTTCAGGTCGACGTAGAGCTCTTTGGTACCGCTGCTAACCAGCCGGTAAACGTGCATCATGCGCGGAAACGTCTTCTCCAGGGTCTGGTCATAATTTTCGATGTAATCGACGAAGCGGAAGAACCAATACTTTTTCATTTTCTCGACCTTCTTGGCGATGGGCTTGGTCGTCTTTGGCCCACCGGTGTCCTTCGGGCCATGATCGCTTGGGAGATATCGTTTGTAGGTTAGAGAGCACCATGATATTAATCGATCGTCCCGCAAAAGCCGGCTTGTTGTGATACTTCTAAGCATTTTGCTCGTTGGTTCGCTGTTTTCGTTGCACTCTTGTCATTACCATTTTCAAATCAGTTACTCTTTCCTTGTTTTGTGATGTTAATTTAATTATGAGCGCCTTTAGATCCGTTCGACCATGTTCCACGTTTGTTTTGACTCGTGTTGACTGTGAGCGCAGATGATGGAACGAACCAATCGCAGGACCACGGTGAATAGTGGAGGGAAGGAGGTGTTTGGTTGACGTCACTGAAATTTAAAATTATGATATAAAAGAGTTGAAAGATAGAGTGGATTCTTTTTAAATTTAATCTATTTTGTTAAAGAAGATTATGTATGATAATAAAAAGTCATAAGTAAAAGGTTATATAAGTTGAAAAACACTATGTAAAAAAAGTTTACATATGTTAATTAATATTAATTAATATCTTTTGTAAATTATGACCTACCTTTGTTTTACAAAATCAAGTAAATCACTTGTCGTTTGGTGTAAAAAGTTCTATTTTTTCTAATAATTTGATGACTTAATGAAATAGAATAAAAAAAATTATATTACGATCATTAGTTGATGTATTTATTGTCTTTTTCAATTAAGTAAATGTACCAAACTTTACATAAGACTTGAGCAAATTTTGTTTTTAAAAAAAGACACAAAACAGTAAATATTGAAAATAAAACATTTTGTCATCTTTGTTGAAATTTAATGTTTACCATTTTGCATTTCTATTTTGTTTTTAATAAAAACTGCCTATATCTACTTTATATTGTTGAATAATTGTTGATTAACTGAAATAAATTTCAATTTTATTAAATTTACATTATTCCTATTATCTCTGAATCACAGTTGTCAAAAAAAAAATATATATATATATATATATATATATATATATATATATAAAAATATATATATAAAACAAGAATAAATGATAATCTAAAATTTAGTATAAAAATAATTAATTGGAGTCGCTTTTTAAAGTTCTCTATCTTTATTACTGCTATAAATAATTACTGTTTTGACTAACGACAGAGACAATCGAACTACTTTAAATGAGTCAAGGTAACAATCGATAATCATTTATAACTTGAAAGTAAATTAGTTAAGGATGCGTCTATTTGCACCTCGAAACGGAAAACTAAAGAGACAGCGATGCTGCATCAAATGCCGATAACCGAGTAATATACGAATGTTGGCAAATGAACAAGAAATGTCGAATACGTTGGAAAATGAACAGGAAATGAGACATTTTACAGAAATTATGAAAATATGTCATTCGCGATTCATTGAATTATCAATTTGGTTGGAATGTTATAAATTTTCACATTGTACTAAAAAATCCGTTCTTTTTTTGGCTCTGTATGGCCACTTGTTAATCAAAGTTTTTCGTTTCTCCTATTTTACAAATGATATGCACTGTAAAAAAAGAATGTAAAATTACACTAGATGTCATGTAAAATTACAGCAAAAGTGTAAAAGTTAACCAATGAAATCGCTGCTTTTCAAAAGAAAGCAATTTCATTGGTTAGCTTTTACACTTTTACTGTAATTTTACATGATATCTAGTGTAATTTTACATTCTTTTTTTACAGTGTGGTTTAGTATTTAAAATTAAATTTTAGTATTGTATAAGACCAATTAATTTATAGTCTCAAAAATAGGAAAAATATTTTTTTTCTGTAGAAAATGTATTTGCAAAAATAAATCATAAAATTTAAATATTTTTGATTAATTTAGTGCAAAAATGATATAGAATTACATTCACTTATGTAACGTGAAACATCTTGTTGAATGAATGTTGACAAGTGTTACTTCAATACTAATTTAATCTTCACGTTCTGCCAGGGATACAGTCACTGCAGTCTAGTCGTACCAAAAAAATTAAACTAGTTTTCTAGCTAAACCAGAATAGCTTTATAAATAAAAGAATCGTGGTCCTGCACATAAATATCACAATCTACCGTAACCACAAGTATCCTTATAATGCAGTTTAGTTGTAAAAATGTAGCTGCATAATTAAATGCACATGAATTAAAAAAACCTTTAATCCTCATAAAAAAAAAGATTCTTGATCGTCACTTTATCCATGTAAAACACTAAATAAAACTTATTAAAATTAAGCAAAGTGCTGATCAAAAAGTCCATCACTTCTCGTTCAAAATAAACAGTTTTGTCTCCATCTAAAACACCAATTCCATGTAAAAAAAATGTACCGATTATTTAATAGGAATCAACATCTCATTCAATAAATTGTACATTTGTGTATAGATGATACTATTCAATGATCCGTATCCTTTCCAATAAAATGTTCGCCAATTCAATCGCATTGCTTATTGATCAGCTCCAATAAGCCTTAATTGTTATTTTCCTTTGACAAATGCACGATTGAAAACTTGTTCATTCCGAATGAAACTCGAGTGAAAATGTAGTACTCTTCAATGGGTATTAATGAGGTCGTTTAAAGGGGCAACTAAAGAGGCAACTAAAGCCCGCGTTTTCGAGCCGCGTCGTCGAGGAAAGAAGCGAGCTGCCTTGTTATGTCCATTTGATTAACACGAAAACGAATGAATGAATTTGGTGATTAGTTTGTTGGCGGTAAGCGGTCGGGTCGTCGGCTCGGGACGCGAGGTGGCACGGCGCTCGCTTTACCGATTGAATTGATGCTCGCGGCTGCATCTACACGATCCCGTCGGTCAGTTTGGTCGGAGCCGTAGCCCGGGTCGGTTTGCGTCGCGCGACCTCGCTGCTCTCTCTCGCCGTGTCGCGCTCTCGCCTGGCCTCCAACAGGTTAAGCCGTCGGCCTGGCCCGCTGGCCGTGAATCCCGTCGATCAGGTAAACTCGGCGATCGTCCCGGTGTCAATAAGATCCGGCGCTGCCAGGCGCATTCCTTGTGCCGCCGCGCGCGCTCCCGCCGCTCTTTGCCCCTCTTTATTTCTCGCGTGCCCTCTCGCTCGCTCGCTCATCGGCTGTTTTGCATTTTTCGCGGCGATCGCCGTTCAAGCGGAATATTCTTCTCCACGGTCGCCGCGCTCGATGGATTTGCCCGGGCCGTGACGTTTTCGGCGCGGCTCTTCGCTCCCCGAAAAGCCTGCCGCCAATCGTCTCGCGCGCCCCGCTTATTGACAGGTCAATCAAAACATTGCCAGCGCTGCCTCCGTAATCGATAAGAATCATGACAAGATTGCTAGAGCGAGAAAAGTAAATAGTTGTAGTTTACGTTTCAGTAATCAAGTGGACGAGTGAAGTGGCATAAAGCACTGTTTTTAGTGTTTCAATGGTATATTTTGCCATTCAAGTGGTATAATCTACTGCTTTCCATATTTACATGGTATATTTTGCCATTCACGTGGTATAATGTATTGTTTTCAGTGTTTCAATAGGATATTTTGCTATTTAAGTGGTATAATACAAAGGTTTTGGTATTTAAATGGTATACTTCGTGATTTGGGTGGTTTAATGTACTGCCATTTGTGTTCAAGTGGTACGTTTTGCTATTTGGATGGTACATTGGTAGAAGAGTTTTTGTCGATTGTTAGAGATCAGACGAAAGTCGAACGTTTATGGTTACTTTGATAAGATAAATGTTGCAAAGTAGGTGCAGAATATTCTTGGAACATTTAAAGAATTTAGGGCGTTGAAAGAATAATTAAAATTTTACTGAAAATATGTTGTACTATTTAGGTATAATTGATCGTATGATTAATAGATAAATGATTGTCGGTTACAAAAGGATGTATCTTGAAATTAAACGAGATGAAACAATTAAATAAAGAAAAATTGTATTTGACATGAACAACTAAATTGCAGTAACGATACCTTGATATACAATTATGTATCATTAAGAAAACCACGTCTTAAATTAAGAAATTGAAATATCTTGAAATGAATGTATTTTCAGTAGAGAGATTAAACAAGTCCACCGAAAGAAGATTGTGTTTGACGTAAAGAACATGTGTTGAACTAAATAAATAATAATAGAACTTTGTAATTTTTCAATAACAAAAATTGTTTTAATATAGTAAATTTAAAAACAAAATAGTGAATTTGACTATTACTATACATTATAGACATTTCAACTATCAAGCATAGTAAAATTAACTACGATCGTCATTAAAGGTATAAGTTTTGTTGTTGGTGTAATTTTTTCCATAAAATTTGTCAGTATAATTAAATGTTTTCAAATGTTTTCCTTGCCCTTCTCCAATTCACGTTACTATTCTTGTAGTAATTGTGATAAATATAAGATCGATGAAAAATGAGACCGCGTAATTTACTTGAGTGATGCTTGTGATGTTTTTGAAGAAAAAAAATGCCGTCGCTCCATAAAGTGGAAATACGATAGAGGATATTCCGACGGATTCGAAGTTAAGTCTGTTCTCCGATAAATGTTAATACATGCGGCTCAAATCGAGGCCGAAATTACCATTATTATTAAAACCGATTGAACATTTAACTTCGTTTCAATCGAGAAGCTAACTTTAGTTTTTATTTTGTTTCCTCGATTTCATAACTCACATAACACTTCTCGATTCTAGGAATTTCAAAATTCATAGCTCAAGTCGTAGATTGGCTGTCGCGATTATTGAATGGTATATTCTGGAACTTCGTATTAGTTATTAAGAGGGTGACAAATTGAGTATTAATTAAGTTAAAACAAATATTCACTGATCATCAAAACCGTGATTTGCGCTCGAATAAGAAGTCCTTTTTTCAGTAATAATTCTTGAAACAAATCAGTAAAAATGAGTGGTTTACTGGAAAAGGCAAAAAGTATCATTGAGTCAGAAATTAAATTACTTATATGTAATACTGTTATAAATTATTGATCGCAATAAGACGGTGACTAAAACAAAGTATAAACATTTCAATCTACTTGCTTTCAGTAACTAAATTAATGAGTTTTATTTTTATAAATTATCAAAATAAATACTGAAAACCAATAATTTTTAATTAAAATTTTGTTTTTTTTAATGAAGTTTTTTATTCACAATATGGTAAATGACAAAAAATTATAACAACAATTTTTATACACTGCTAATAATGTATTATAAAGAGTATAGTATTGTATTATAAAAGGTATATTCCCGTTAAATTAAATTAAATTGAATAATGCAATATACATTCGCAGCCAGCGGTGTAAATATTTCTTCATTTTGGAGTTAAATTGAAACTATTATTTATTTGTTTATAAATGAAACTTGTGTGAATTATTGGGTGTTGGAAGTGCAATATTTCTCAAGTGAAAAAACGAAAATTTAAAACCAAAATTCAAAATCAAAATTTAAGATTTGAATATCAATTTTACAGGTTATGTCAACTATGATTTTTACGTAATTAAGCTTATTTTTAATTCATTACTACTTTTTCTTTCACTCTCTAATGGGTGTAAAATTTTCACTGATATTGAGTGAATTTTTACACCGTGATTGTTTAAACTTTACACCGAATCACTTCACTTCGCTTATCTTTGATAATATATGGTAACTCTGGCCTTTAGACGCCGTTTTTATGACCTTGTTTTCTTGTATAAGGTGGTTGATGGTGTTATTTGCTCGCGTGACTTATTGAGTTTGGCTACTCCATTTATTACGATGAAAGAAATCCTTCCCTCGTGCAATCGCAATCCTTGCCTTTGGCTCGAGGTACAAACTTTTCATACGGAAAAGAATTTCTCGATAATTTAATGTGAGTGTTAAAAAGGTTTTTTTACCTTCAATAGGTGAAAAATGAAAACGTTATAGAAAGGTTGAAAATGTTGTAAATAATTTCCTGTCTTCAAATATTTTTAGATTGAATTTTTTCATCGTTTACAAATTTTTAAAGAATGATAAATTAAAAAATAAGTTAGCTTTCATTGTAATTTTTCTACAAATTCCAGGCATTTACCTACATTTTCATTGATGATTTTTTTCAGGTATTGAAAATAAAAAACTTTCTTAACGAAAAAAGCTCCGAAAAATGGCATTAAAAATAATACATTTACACCGTTTAGAGTACAATCAGTTCTTCATATCATGCAACGTCTTACTAATAAAATCAGTTATTAAATTTGAAAATTGAAAATTTAAAAACGAAATAAAAAAGAACGAATTGATTAAGGTTATAAAATAGAAAAACGAATTTCGTTGACGGCAAAGAAAGCGGTTGTCGGCAACTTTCAATTGACAGATTCCCCGTTAAACAAGTCCGCTAGAAATATCTTTGATTGTACTTGTCAGAATTTTCGACCTATTCGAATATTCGACAGTAAAAGGTTGAAATTTCTCTTGGTACCTATAAGATACTGGAATTATACGAAAATTACGTTTTTTTTTTCTCTTTTTTTTCAATTATTAGTTGCAAAAAATATCAGCATTAATGTTTTCATTGTATTTACATTCATAAATCTTTTTCGACTCGAGCATGACTTTCTGAAAGCAATTAACATGGTGTAAATCGGTATAAATAATTTCACATCGACACGATGTACTTTTTATACTTTCAGTGTTATATTTTTACACAGACAGCTTTCCACTTCGTATAATAAACATTCTACATCAAAATTGCATCATAGCATGCATATTTTTCGCTTGAAAAAAACAGTTGTTAAAAAAATAAGAACTTTGTCTAAACTCGGCAAAATGTTTTTTTCGTTAATTGTATTCTAATATTGCCTTTAATAATTATTGTTATTAAAGAATTTCAATCAAAAGTTGTTTGTCACTTTATAAGAAACAATTTGTATTAGTTAGTAAGCAATGTTTTAAGTAAATCAATAGATCGTTTGCATTGTTTCATAAATAACGTAGAAAGCGAAAATCGAGTATTCTAAATACATTAAGAGATTATCTTTCATTTAGATAAACCGCTACAAAAGTGGACAAATAGATAAGGTATATTCGATATGATTTGTCACACTTTAGTGCTTAATTGCAGAACTACAGAACATTTCGAAAACTATAATAAAAAAGTTTTGCTCGCACCGCTAGAACGAAAAGTTAATTCTTCTGTCTAACATTTTTATTATTTCCTGGTTTCTAATGCCACGATTCTCACATTTAAAGTTTCAGGCAATTACGGGTAACAGGGATCGCCTAGCTCTTTCGCATATATGATCTTTTTTTTTCTTCTTCCTCTTTTGATTGATTTGATTCTTTGTTCGTAAACATATGAGGAAATCATTGGATAAAGAAAGATTAACGAATAGAATTTCTGTTGGTGAATAAGGACAGCAAAAATAAGTCTCCCGACAAAGGGATTATTAGAAAAAAGTTTGAAAAAAAATGTCTTGTAAAACTTTTTATCTTGCCAAGAAAACTTACTGTGATTCAAAGAAAAATTTACTACACTGAAAAAAAAAATATGAAGTCATTTTTCCTATTTTTATTCAACTGGTAACTCAGAGGAACATTTTGAAAAAAAATTTAATAAAACGTAAGAACATCTATCATTATGACGATGATTAGACATCGCAAAAGAATATTTTTTCTTTTTATGTTCAAGATTACATTAAAGGCAGATAATTTATCCTATAATTGTACAAAACATTTTTGGTTGCGTTCCTCTGAGTTGCCATTAAAATAGGAAAACTGCTAAAATTATACCAATTTATATGAAAACAGTTGAATTTGCTGTGAAAAAGTAAAGAAATGTAAAAAGTATGTAAAAAACAATACTGATATTTCAATGTTTTCCTTTTTTTTTTACATTTTTTGATCGGATTTTTATTTGTCTATTTATTACACTTCGAAAATTTTCAAACGATTTTGTGCAGTATATTTTTCTAATAAATTGACCCCATTTTTGGTGAGTAAAAAAGCTAAAGGATCACCTTGATGTGATTATTTTACATTTTCAATCTTGTCATCCATATTTTAAATACACATACCTTTGTCAAAATCTATTTATAAAAGCAGTTAGAAGAAAATCGAAATTCAAATTAACTTTTCATACCAATCATTTTCATTTCATTTCATTTTCTTTCAATGGTATCAAATTTCATTTTCATCAGTAAATTAAATCTGAAATAAATATCTACCGCATGAAAATGATTCCATTTTGAAACGGACCGACATTTTCAATTATCCATTTATCGTATTTTAAGCTTAATAGATTTGCGTTAAATAATGTTTTATCTCGTACGTCATTCATTCTTTATCTCGTACTTACATATGCATCACGATGAATGTTGCGACTCTTCTACCACATATTCGGTTGTAAAACATTATGTAATTATCATCTCGTACACATCATATGAAATTCTACGTTAATATAAAATGGACCATTCTGCACGCGAAAGAAGAGAAAAAAAAACGTCATTTAAATAATAACGCACTCAAAATAGAATGCTGGGTATTGAAACAATAGTTCGATCTTGATTTAATAACGAAGTATACTTGGTTCGATAACAAATAATCATTATTCGATCAAATAAGTTTCGTTTTTGGAACGAGAGGATGTTGTTATTGCGTTAAGAGCACAAAATATTCCCAAAGTATTTCAAAATGTTCTTAGAATGTTTACACACTGGCAATGTTTTGAGAATATTCTGAGAGTGTTTTTCAATATTTGTGCAATTAGGGTGTTTTAATATTCCACGTTCTATTTTGTCTCCGTTTTTTTTCCATTGACGATTTTTTTTCTGTTTAAGAAAATTAGCCATGTTCAAAATAAATATTTTTCTACATAAATAAATGAATATCTAAAATTATTAAATAAAATTTTAAATCAACATACGTGATTTAAACGGCATTTTCCCTTATTTCGGTATTCCGATGTTGAATTAATATCAAACGCTCGCGTGGGTCAAAAATACATTAAAAAAATGTATCTAAATTCGTCGGTTTAAACAGTATTGGAGATCTGTCAAGAGTCAATCAAATATATTCTGTGTATAAACAGAAAATTTTATGGATTTAAGGCGATTCTTTAAGATTTTATTACTAGGCTAGTGTCTTTAAAACATTACTGCTAAATTAAAATTTTTTTTCAAAATAAACTTACTCCACTTTGGAAGAATCTTATTTATCTTTGTATTACTGAAGTGTCTCTCTGTTTAAGTGTACAAACTAGCCAATTTTTTTTAAATAGACAAAAATATTTAGCACTTTTCCTGCTGACAATTTAATTACAAAATTTAAATCCCCCCATTCTTCCGTTGTCAAACATTTGCTGGTTCATTTTTAAAAGTTTTAATTTAATTATTATAATTTAAGAAAGACACTAACTCTGTGAAATCCAACATTAAGAATCACCTTAAGTGGATTTTTTTTACCTTCATTTACTTTACTTCTTTTTTTGGTATCCTATAGATATTCATCAATATTTTGGTAACTTCAAGAGTAGTCTTGTTTGTCTCTTTGAATAACGATTTCGAACCGTTGTCGTTCGTTGCACCGAAAGAAATTAAAATCGACGTGTCCAATTATCCCTGTCAGTCACTGCTATAGGTATCGCGACGGATCGCGTGAAACTTTGTGCTTTGTGAAATGTTTATAAGCAGTTAATAAAGTCATTAGAGTCGCGTTACTCCGGCGCTTGGCCACGAATCACGCACGATTAGCTACTTCTCAATTGCTCGGAAATCCCTCTCAAAATTGCAATTTCCCTTTTTTTTCAATTTTGTATTATGGTTCAGACAATTTCGGTCAATTGAAAACATCTTAAGATACAGCCTTCCACCGAGATATCGATTTGTTCCAAATTTTTCGATTTGCCCTTAATTACCTTACAGATTTAAATGTAATGTTTGCAATTGAATTAAATTACCGAAGGCCTACAATTTGTTTGTAAAATCAAGTAATGCATCCGAGGTATTATTATTTAGTGCGAAAAAGTCAATTTTATGTAACGACTGATCTAGTGCAAAAGTCACGATCAAAAAAATATGACCCGAAAAATTACTATATTTTATACTACACTCACAAAAAGGATGCATTGAGTCAAGAAAAGTTTTCTTGGTTCAAGACAAAATCTATCTTGATATTTTGCCAAGAATAAATTTTCTTGAGCCAAGAAAAGTTTCCTCGATCCAAGATACTAAGTGATTAAGCCAAGAAAAAATGTCTTGACAGGATAAAGCTAGGTTTGAATCGAAGAAAATAATAGCAAAACATCCCTGACAGAACACCATATTTATTATACGTATAATATACGTATATATAGTATATATACGTATATACGTATATATACGTATATTATACGTATAAGGGATAAGTATGAGCTAAACGCCCAACTAATATACGTATAATATACATACTGTTCTATTGGGGATAGTGATTCTTGAACGAAGGTAAAGATTTTTGTGAGTGTAAGGTTGACTTTTTGAGAAATAAGACTTTTACTACGAAACGTAGTACTCGACTGTCTGACTCTCAGAGAACATTACATTAACATTCGAACATAATCTTAAACACTTGCCTATACCAAAAAAACCATAGTGTAAAAAACATTACATATTTTGTTGATTTACTCAAATCATATTGTAACAAAGGTTTTCGACAATTTGTTGAAAACTCTTTGCATACAGCAAGAAACAAGCTTTTTCATATCGTAACTTACAATTTGTCCCTACGGATAATTTGGCGCGGCAGGTTTGGTCCACCTGAGTTGTAGATGGCGCATTTTACAATGTAGATGGCACCAATCCTGGACCAATCAGTAATCTCCAATACAACTTTTCAAATAGCCATCTATATTCCATCGATTGCAATATAAAATAAATGAAAACCTTTATCGTACACTATGGTTCTCTCGATAAACTGCACTGTAAATTGACTTAAAAAACTACTTAAATAAAGAGTAAAACTACTAAACTTCTGAATGAATGAATATATTTTACTCATTATTATACATATAAATAATTAATAAATGTGAATTTTGTAAAAGCTCTGGTGAAAGAAACTGATTGAATCAATCTTACTGAAACGGTTCAATGTTTAGGTTCATGATGTATTCATGAATTCAAACTTAATTGAAAAAGCAAGTGTCTCGCGTGTGACACATTGAAACACTCTAGGTGTCTCAAACGTAAGACATGTCTCGCATTAAGACACGCGTGTTTGTAGTGAAGTGAAATTTGTCAGGAATTGATGACGACTCGATTGAGAGTGGATCGAATGGCCGACGTTATCCGGACCGGCTTGATCAAACGCAGTAATCAATGAGGCGATCTTGTCACGATGGTCTGGGCGTTAATACCCGCCGTCAGTTTCGCGGCGGGATCAATTTCCCGGCGTGAATTCAGTCTTGATTGTCATTGTCGCTCGGAAGGTATAATTACAGCCGCGGCTTTCGCACGAGACAAACACTTACATTATAGCGCGTGATTTCAATTCCAGGCATCAATTTGCGGCGCTCGCGCGCGTGCCTTTTATGCTCGACAATGAACGCCGGCCGCTGTTCCTGCATGCAAAAGGAAAAGTCATTTAATTAGGTGTTAGTCGAAATTAATCCTCCTTCGCGATGCGTGACGTTTCACCGTTTCACGTTCGACTAAACAAACACTGGCGAATCATTATGCAAACATTCGCGTGACAAATGACGGTTTCTCGACTCCATGTTTCACGACAGTCGAGATTTTTTTTTAGTTCCGAAATTTCATGTTTGCGGTTATTTTTAGAGTTGGATTTACTTTTACACTTTTTTCTTGAATCATAATTTTTTAAATCATAAAATGGTTTCTTTGGTACAAAATCTGTAAAACTGATTTCAAGTATTTGAAACGTCTTTGATTGTAAGAACAACAATGTTATTGCTTTTTCTTTTCACTCGGTGAAATCAAATAATAACTTATAATTTTTTTCTGCGACAAATTTTGTTTTCAATTATGAAATAATATATGTAAATCAAAATTATTGTATATTTTTATTTTAAATGTGCTCAAATTTTGATCTCTAGATTTGATTTCCGATACGTTTAACGAATCACGTTCATGAAAAATTTCCGCTGTTGATTCCTTGCAATCAAACCGCGTTATGCGTTTAAGTGTTCTTGCATTTAAAAACCGCCAACTTAACTGGCCCATAAATTTTAATACAGACTTTAACACGTTAATTTTATGTTCACTTTTACGAGCTTCTGCTTTTGCGGAGAGCAAAATTGATATTTTTAAATTGTTTTCTGTTACAGCTTGGCCATCATGTTTAATTTTCGAGGGTGAAATAATCGAGTTTCAGACAAATTGCCAGGATGGGGGAAATTCTCGGATCGGCCAGCTTTCTTCACCTCGGCGACATCGTGAGTTTGTACGCCGAGGGAAATGTTTCGGGATTTCTCTCAACTCTGGGGTGAGTTCGAAATTATGTGTCCACTAAATAATTTTAATTACAGGATACTAAGTGCTAACAATTCGTCGTCAAAACAGCTAGAACTGTTGCGTTCAAATCTCAGCGAAAAAAAAATTGTTTTTTCATAAATGCATTAATCATCAGATTCAAAATATTTTGAAATTAAATTTTCAAAATATTCAATGAATCAATGTTATTCCAACTAGACAATTTTTTATTCATCAAAAAATTGCATTTTCCAATAATTTTTCAGTTTTGTCATGAATTCGGTAAAAGGAATACTTTTTGTCCAACAAAGATGCTCAAATTATTCGTTCCGCTCCACTTCCGGCGACTCGCTAGTTACATACTCCTCTTTGCTTCATAAAATTTGCACTTATTGTTTCCACGGTACTAAGTATCCTGAAATAACAAAATATCGGTTTTCCTCTCGATATCCAATAACGTATGCAACGTATTTAGTTTGGCCTAAGATTTTTCCATCGTGTGTATGTGTACCTACTTTAATGCACACTTATTTTAAATTTAACTCGCACTGAGCTTTTTTGAAGCACCAGAAATATACATAAAGTTTGTTCGTTTGTGAAACCTGTGTTTTTCAACAATTTGTATTCATTTTATGGATTGATTGATTTATTTATTATTTTTTCAATAGCTATTTTCTTTTCATTTCATTTGCAAAGAAAGAGCAGAAACTAGCAAGCCATATTTCGTTCAATCACATTTCGTTTATCTGCGACAACGATCGTATTCTACGCTATTCGTTGCTAGATAGCCAAGTATTTATTTCAATTTAATGTCTATCAATCACTTGATCGAACTCGTTCTGCGAATATTTATTACGTGCCATTTTATTGAAACGTTGAACATTCGAATAAGATTTTAAAAGATCATTTAATGAATTGGTGGATATATCATATATAAATCCATTTTAACTTTAAAGTTGAGGTGATTCTTCTGGTCAAATTTTACAGATTAAGTATCTTTTTTAATTTCAATTTCTAGTTATGAAATTAACTCATAAAGATAATCCAGAAGATGTTTGACAGTGAAAGAATTTTTTGATAAGTTAATTCTAGGATGTCAAAAATTCTGTAAAAAAGTTTTTGTCCTTAGACAGTGTGCATATTCAAATGAAAAGGGATTGTTGATATTCAAAAAATAAGATTCTCCCAGAGTGATAGAATTGCTGGATTATGTTTGTTTGGAAAACTTAATAAATTTAACTATATAAAAACACTAGTTTAGTAATAAAGACTTGAAAATCACCTCAACCTATTGAATTGAATTTCCGAAAACTCCAATACAATGGAAATGAGATATTATTATAAGATATTATTAAGGCAATCAAGCAGCATCTCATTTTAAAAAGTATAAAATTAAAAGTTTCTATGGATGTATTACATATAACATAAAAAAAAATTGTTTGCTTATTTGTTTTCTTGCATTCTACAGATTGGTCGACGACAGATGCGTCGTTTGTCCCGAAGCTGGTGATCTCACAAATCCACCCAAGAAATTTAGAGGTAAATATTATCCGTAAATACTATTCATTACTATTATATTATTTTTTTATTCAATTTCTTGTATTTTTATGAGCTGCGCTTGTAAAAATGTTCGATTACTTGCTAACAATTCCTTTCTTCTCGATACAAATGCATTTCAATCAAAACTTAATTTGAATTAATGTTTGAATTAAAAAGAAAAAACAATTTTAAAAGAATTGAAAATATTCTTCGATTCTAAAAGGATCTTTTTGATTCAATGCGAACATATTTTTAAGATTAAAATATAGATAAATAATGAAAAAAAATACATGCAAAAATTATGTAATAAAAAGTACTAATGTTGTAAAAAAAGCGTGAATATAATTTTTAAAATTGAAAATGAATAAAGTAGCCAAATATTGGATATAATTATTGGATATGACGAGAATATTGTACATCAAGAACATCAAGTTAATTTTTATACTATATATTCTCGATGATTTGTACAATTATAAGCATATCACAATGGTGTTTAATAATTGAAATCATTTCTCTCATTACAGACTGTCTTTTTAAAATTTGCCCTATGAACCGATATTCTGCTCAAAAACAATTTTGGAAAGCAGCAAAACAAAGTGCCAGTTCTAGTACCGATGCAGTGCTTCTCAAAAGACTTCACGTAAGTGGCCCAAAATTTCTTAATAAGTACAACAATTTATTTAATGAATATACACTCAAACAAATTATTTTGGTTCAAAAAGATATTTAATTTCGAATATTATTCATTTTGTGACGAAAAAGAATACAATTTGACAAAGTAAAGAAAATCGAAAATGGTTTTCTCTTTTCTTATTTACTTTTTATGTACATTATGTACATCTTTTACATACTCGGAAAATAAACCTTTTCGCGTGTACATTAACATTACAACTTTGGTTACAGCATGCCGCGGAAATCGAAAAGAAGCAAAACGAAAGCGAAAACAAGAAGTTACTGGGATCAGTTGTTTCTTACGGAAATGTCATTCAGGTAACGTGATAACGGAAGATTGTGTGTAATATTAAACGTCCTTTGAGGCCTTTGACAAACAAACGATGTAAAGTTTCACGTCACGCGTGAAAATCCCCAAGTTTATTAAAATGACATTACATTTCCCATTTTAGATAAAGAAGCAATGTGAATGGAAAGATTGTTGTTTCAAAACACTGAAATAAATTTCAAAAATAACTTTTGAGTGATAATTTTTTCAGTATCGTGCTGTGACGTCTCGCATACAGATTAATTTATTATATAGTTTAATATATGTAAGTTAGAGTGTGTTTATACAATATATGTAACGTGATCTGAAACGTTTTAGAATTAAAATGACGTATTATGCAAAAAGAAGAAAAAATGGAGCAGCAAGTTTTTTGTTTGCATTGTAATTTAAAACTTCATTAATTGTTTAAAGATTCTGTCAGTTTTTATTTTTAGTCTTAAATTGATGAATTAATTTGATCTAATGTAATTGCGCCGTATGTTTCCAAGGTTTTGTTTGAGCGTTTTTGTGCAATAATCAACATCGTGCGGAATTAATTTAACGTAAAAGTAATTAAAGCATAATAGAACCAGAGTTCTATAAAAATAGAGATAATCAATAAATTAGACTTAGAAACTGTACAAAAACGATAACACGCCATTGTCTTGTTTTAATGTCACTTTAATAATAATAGGTTTCCTTTTCCCAGCAATGTTTACATTTGTTATTCATAACAATGTTGAATTAAATTTGTGATTTGTAGTGGCAATTTTTCTTTTTCTTAAGAAAGAATTTCTATTTTCACTTAGATTTTATTATTCATTATAAGAATAAATAAATTAAATCATTTCCACTATTGGAAATGACTTTGTTTTCGAAATGATATAAACTTTATAAATTTATCATTAAAATTGTTCATTTTTTTCAGCTCAAAAATTAGATGAGAAAACCATAAATTTATGTTTAGAATTTACAAATCATCTACATGCCGCAAAATTTGGCAACTTCGGATATCAGTATAAGTTATAATTGATTAAAACAGTAATATTTTATTTAATAAGCATGACATTGGATGGGTTTAAATATAAATAAAATAAAATGTTCATAATTTTTTGGAGAAGATAAAACGAATTTAACGAAAGTACCCTGGACCAAATAAGGTATTCAGAAATATATATTTCTGAATTATTCTACTTCCAAATAAAAATCCTACTGAAAAATAAAACTACTAATTTTGTTGAAAGTTTGCACCTTTTCAATATCATTCCTTCAACTGTTAACCACATGACCAGCCTTCCAACTTTCCAATGAAATTTCGAACAGCTATTAGCAGCGAAGGCTAATAGCCTCTAATTCAAATGTTATTAAAAATTGCGTTTTAGTGACACCCCTAACTGATATAATTGAAAAAAAAAGAAAAAAAATGCAAAAAGAGATCCAGAACTAAAATTGATAATTCTTTTTCAGCTATTGCATCTCAAGTCAAACAAGTACCTGACAGTTAACAAAAGATTGCCAGCTCTTTTGGAGAAGAATGCAATGCGCGTATACTTGGACGCAAATGGAAATGAGGGCTCGTGGCTGTACATAATGCCATTTTACAAACTGCGCAGTGATGGCGATAGTGTCGTCGTCGGGGACAAGGTGATCCTGGAGCCGGTAAACGCGGGTCGCCAGGGACTCCACGTAGCTTCCAACTATGAGCTCAGCGACAACCCTGGCTGCAAAGAGGTCAACGTGGTGAACTCGTCAACTTCGTGGAAGGTCACCTTGTTCATGGAACATCGAGAAAACCAGGAAGAAATTCTTAAAGGCGGCGACGTCGTCAGGTTGTTTCACGCCGAGCAGGAAAAGTTTCTTACCATGGACGAATACAAAAAGAAGCAGCATGTTTTTCTGAGAACAACGGGCAGAACAAGCGCTACTGCTGCCACAAGTAGTAAGGCGCTTTGGGAAGTTGAGGTGTGGTTTTAACATTGTTGAATTTATACTAACACAACAATTATTGCTTATCATTATTAAGCCTGAGCAAGGGTGGATTCAGAAATTCATTAAACGAGAACAAGAGATTTTGGCAAATTCCTGTATAGGAATCTATATAAGCTAAGGGAGAATAGATGATTACTATTTTAAAAAGACTCTTCAGTATATAGGTTTAAAAAAAGCAAAGCTAAATTAGAATCCTTGAGTAAATGAGAGATCAAGAGCATTTAACTGAAGAATTTACCTTAATAAAAAAATTGTACAATGTCAGAAATTGAAATTCATGCAACACTCTTTACAATTTTCTTTTCTTTTATAGGTTGTACAACATGATCCATGTAGAGGCGGTGCTGGTCACTGGAATTCTTTGTTCAGATTTAAACACCTAGCGACTGGACAATATTTAGCTGCAGAATTTGACAGCGACGAACCTAAAGAACCTTTGAAAGGAAAGACTCGTAAGATATTATTTTGCCTTTACCATTTATAAGAAGATTCCAACATACAATTACATTTTATACATTATGGAACTAATTAATTTAGTGAGTTTTGTCCTTTTTATATAATGCAATTGAATTCGTTGTGAAGTATTGTTTCTTGCTCTCAGTAGAAATAAATTAAGAGATTTTGAAATATTATTTAAAGAAACAACTGGACCAGTATATAGGCTAGTTTCGGTACCTCACAGTAGCGAAATTAGTTCGCTGTTTGAGTTGGATCCCACAACTTTAACCAGAGGCGATAGTTTGGTTCCTCAGTCATCGTTTGTGCGGCTGCACCATGTCTGTACAAGTACTTGGGTTCATTCAACTAATATTCCCATCGACAAAGAAGATGAGAAGCCAGTCATGTCTAAGGTTTGTTCACGTAATGAATTTCATAACTTAATCTGAAAACATTAACGCGATTAAATAGCAAACCTATTACTGCATTTTTTAATTATTTCTTCACATCGCGCCGGCATTCGCTCTCATTTTGTATTAATATTCAAATACGAAAATTAAACTTCTTGGTCCAGTTTTTATTTCTTTTTTTACGGATTGCAGGTTGGTTGTGCGGCAAATAAAGAAGACAAGGAAGCATTTGCATTGCGTTCTGTATCGCCAGTTGAAGTTCGAGATTTAGATTTCGCTAACGACGCCTGCAAAGTTCTTGCATCTATTAGCTCGAAACTCGAGCAGGGAACTATTTCATCGAACGAAAGACGAGCCGTGACAAGTTTGTTGCAAGACATAGTTTACTTTATAGCCGGCTTGGAAAACGAACAAAACAAGTCAGAAGCTTTGGAATTAGTTGTCATCAACCCAGTGCGAGACAGACAGAAATTGCTTCGCGAGCAATACATTTTAGGCCAGTTATTCAAGATACTCCAGGTCATTATCTTAAACAATTGTATACCTCAATCTAGATATATATCACTTTTACTGGAGGTAAAATAAAAACGCTAAATTAATTAATGCAATTTCGTTCACCATTTCAGGCACCATTCCTCGAATCTGTTGAAGGTGAAGGACCATTTCTCAGAATAGAGGAACTTAACGATCCCCGCCATTTCCCATACAAACACATCTTTCGGTTATGCTATCGAATACTCCGTCTATCTCAGCAAGATTATCGAAAGAATCAGGTAAATTAATGATTTACGAGCTTTGCAGTCAATTTCTGCTTACATTACTACCCAGTGTGATATTAAATGAAAAAATGATTGTAGGAATATATTGCGAAACACTTTGCTTTTATGCAAAAACAAATTGGCTATGACATTTTGGCAGAAGACACAATTACCGCTTTGTTGCACAACAATAGAAAATTATTGGAAAAGCATATTACCGCTGCTGAAATTGAAACTTTTGTAGGACTCGTTAGGAAGAATATGCACAATTGGGAATCACGTTTCCTGGACTATTTGTCCGACCTGTGCATATCAAACAAGAAAGCTATAGCCGTCACTCAAGAACTCATATGCAAAAGTGTTTTGAGTGAAAAAAATAAAGATATTTTAATAGAAACCAGGTAATGAATTTTTGTTATATAAAATTATTAACGTTTTTCGGATGCCTTCAATTTAATAATTTTTTTTTTCTCAATATAGAATGATTGAAACATCTGTTGAAGTCGAGGACGAAGAAAGACAAGAAAACGAAGAGCCACATTATACTGTAATTGATGAGTATGAGGTTGAACTTGTGTGGAATAACAAACAGGTATTTACTATCGTTTTTGCTTTTAATTATCGACTGATAATTTTGCTGGCGTTTATTTTGTAATAAATAAATACATTTGCTTTATTTATTTCAAACTTTTTATTTGTCAATAAAATTACAGAATTCTCGCTCATTAAACGACTTGTCAACCGGAGCTAAAATGGGATCTGCTGACGATGCAGCGATTCTAGATTACTACCGACATCAATTGAATTTATTCAGCAATATGTGCTTAAACCGTCAATACCTGGCTTTGAACAATTTATCGCCACATTTGAATATCGACTTAATATTGAAGTAATAATTTTCGTTTGTTAATGTTAAAATATGTATTTCTTGTTGTGGAAAATAATGTTTATTGTTCAAAATTTTTTAGGTGCATGGAAGATGAAACCGTACCTTATGAACTACGAGCATCTTTCTGCCGTTTAATGTTACACTTGCACGTCGACCGAGATCCTCAAGAACAAGTAACACCTGTTAAATATGCACGTCTATGGTCGGAAATACCTTCAAAAATGAGTATCAACGAGTAAGTAGAAACTATAACAATGTATTTTAACGATTATCTGTTATAATGCAAAAACTAATGAATCATTTGTAAGAAAAATTTGTTAAGCTTTTTATTTGGATTTTTTATAGTTACGATACAAGTAAACCGGACGAAAATAAAGAAGCTGTAAGAGCAAAATTTAGTTCAACCATTATTTTCGTAGAAGACTATTTGTGCAACGTCGTAGCCAAAATGGGATCATTTGGCGATCAGGAACAAAATAAACTTACATATGAGGTAATTTACAGTGCTTTGTATGTGATCAATCATGATGAAATTGAACAATTAAGAAAAACCCTAATGATTATACATGTCTTTTTTAGCAAGATTAATATCTGATATTAAATGTTGCTTAAAAATGTATTTTACAGGTAGTCAAATTGGCGCGTGAATTGATATACTTTGGTTTCTACAGTTTTAGTGACTTGTTAAGATTAACGAAAACTTTACTAAACATCCTCGACTGCGTTTCAGAAGAATCTAACGATGGAAAAATTCCGACTGGTGACATTGACTGTAAGTACGTTATGTATATGAGAAGAAACTGTAAAAATTAATTTTGTAAAAGTTAATTGTTTGATGAAATTCCCTAAGAAACAGTTCATATAATTGATGTCACCATAAAATAAATAAAAAAATAAACTAATCAATTCTGATATAATTTTAATAAATGTATAATTTGCAATTTTGAAAGGAAATTAACTAATCAATCAATCAAGTTAATCAAAATATGTGTAAAAATTGTGTTAAATTATTTTGAAAGAATCAAACTTTATGTAATAGGAGGAAAGAAAGGGATGAAAAATGGACGATTTTTAACATTATTTGTGAACAGTTTCTACAATGTACAATATTAACAATTTAAATTTAAGCATTTTTAAATTAACTTTAAAAAAACTTCCCTCAATGAATAATTCCTTTTAAAGTTTCTTTAAAAAACACTCAAAACACAATTTTTGGCTGTCTTCACTTCTAAATGTTATACAATTATAATTGGTAATGTATATAATGATGTATATACTGTATTATCTAAAGAATCAATTTTATTGTACATACTCTGCCCCATTTCATTGCATTAAATATGAATACATCACGTCCTTTTAAATATTATTTGTTTTTACATTAATAATATTAAATTATTTCATCAAGCTGAAAGTATGGATTCAGATGAAGCAGGTAAAATCATAATTAACATCCAATATAAAAAATGAATATATTATTTTAAAACCATTGGACATATTTATTTACATTAGATTTATTCTGCATTGTAAATATATATTTATTCTATATTCTTTAAATCACATCCTTGATTGTATTTAAAAATAAATTATTTTCATGCATCTTAATATTGGTAACTTGTACACTATTAATTAAGATAGATTAAAAGAACTTGTCTTTAAGCCAACACATCATTAATAAATATGTTTTTTTTAACTTTTTTTTTTTAAGTTCATTTGACCGATGATTGATTTAATTTGATAATATAACCAACTAAACTTTCATTATTTACTTCTCTCAGTGTATATAATGTATATTCGAAATAATCAAATATTGCACACTATTTTTTAATAAATAAAATTATTATTTCATTTATGAAATTATAAATATATATTATCCTACACAATCATGATTTTTAATGTAAAGTAAATGTAAAATCATAGATGTAAATTCATTGTCTTCTGTAATTCAATCGCATTGTATCTAACTAAAGAAATGATTAATATCAATACGTTTTTATCGGCAGCCGAAGGTGGTGTTTTGAGGTCAATCGGTGATATGGGAGCCGTTATGACAAGTTTGACACTGGGAGCTGGTGGTCAAGTGTTAGCTGGTGGTTCTTCGTCAGGATCTAAACCAAAAGCTAAGAAAGAATATCCTTTGGTGATGGACACCAAATTAAAAATAATCGAAATTCTGCAATTCATCCTGGATGTCAGATTAGATTACAGGATCTCCTGTCTTCTATGTATTTTTAAACGTGAATTCGATGAAACTGAAAGAGCGTCTGGGGATGTGAATCTCGGACAAAAAGGTATTGATCTCGAACTAATTGGCACTCAAGCAGAAGGGATATTTGGCAATAGGTAAAGAATTTTTCAATTTTATACATTTCTATTTAAACGAATGATAATTTTGCTAAAAAATGATGGTTTTTATTACAATCAACATAAATTATTGAGTAATCAAAAGCAAGAAACACTAGCTTACAAGTTAAAATTTTCTTTTTTGCAAATTTTCATTTTAGTGAAGAATATGACGCTTTAGACTTGGATGGTCAAGGAGGCCGAACATTTTTGCGAGTTCTGTTGCACTTAGCGATGCACGATTACCCTCCGTTAGTTTCTGGTGCCCTGCATCTTTTATTCACGCATTTTAGCCAACGTCAAGAAGTTTTACAAGCTTTTAAGCAAGTAAGTTCGACGACTTTTTATACCATTAATGCCCAAGAGCAAAATATTGAGATAATTGAATGGTAAAAGTTACTGTTTAAATAGTAAAATTTTATTAGCTATACCAGTTAAATAATACATCTTACAAGTTAAGTATTAACTTTTACTACTTGTTTCTCTCAGTGTATATAAAATCATATTTTCTACAAGATTTTTTGAATTCCTTACAACCAATCCTAACTCTAAATTGTTCTGGAATCAAATACTCATTGTTCATACATTCGATAGGTTCAACTGCTGGTTTCTGACAGTGATGTAGAATCTTACAAACAAATTAAAGACGATCTCGATGTTTTACGTCAGTCTGTGGAAAAATCCGAGCTTTGGGTGTATAAATCTAAAGCTTCTGAGGATCATGGTAATAAAAAGAAGAGCAATAAAGATGACGAAGAAGAAACTGCTACTCCAATAAAACCAAAACTTAAAATAACGGATACAGATAAAAAAAGTAATGGCTTTTTCAATACTATTATGTAATGGTAATATAAATTTAACTTTTTTCAGTTAATTAACTTAAACAATTTGATTTTATAGCAGGATCAGCAATAGATTCCGACGTCGGACCACCTTTGCACCCCGATCAAGCCGAAGAATACAAAAAGATCCAACAAATTCTTATCAGAATGAATAAACTGTGTATTCAAGTCCTGCCAGGCGGCCAAGTCAAACCGCGAAAACACGAGCAAAGATTATTGCGAAACGTTGGCGTGCACATCATTGTCTTAGATTTGTTGCAAGTGCCATATGATTCCAAAGAAGACATAAGAATGAACGAGTTGATGGGCCTAGCGCACGACTTTCTGCAAAACTTTTGTCTTGGAAATCAACAGAACCAGGTATTGTTACATAAGCAGCTCGATCTGTTTCTGAACCCGGGAATCCGCGAAGCAGAAACCGTGTGCAGCATTTTCCAAGACAATTCAACGCTTTGCAACGAAGTGAATCCAAAAGTCATCCAGCATTTTGTTCACTGTATCGAAACGCACGGAAAGCATGTACAGTATTTGAAGTTTCTACAAACCATTGTCAAGGCGGAAAATCAGTTTATACGAAAATGTCAAGAGATGGTTATGCAAGAGGTATTTGTAACGTTATACTGTTGTCATTGTGATTCAAAATTCAAAGATATAATGTTAAATTTTGTTTCAGCTTGTCCAAGCAGGTGAAGACGTTTTAGTCTTCTATAACGATAGAGCATCTTTCAATCATTTCATTGAAATGATGAAATGCGAGAGGCACCGCATGGATGAAAGCAGCCCTTTAAAGTAAGTATTGCTTTTTTTATTTAAATGTTTAAAAGAAGACTTAATGAAAACACTTAAATATTGCATATTTTAACAGGTACCATGTCGAATTAGTTAAATTATTGTCTTGCTGTACAATGGGAAAGAACGTCAATACCGAAATTAAGTGTCATAGCTTGCTACCATTGGATGATATCGTTACTATGGTTTCTCATCAGGACTGCATACCAGAAGTAAGTGAAATTTTAAACTGTACAGTTTTTCTAATATAGAATGATTCGTTTTTTTTTTTTATACATGGCTGTATACTGATTTTCAAAGCTGAATTTTATAATCACATTGCTAGGTCAAGGAGGCATACATCAATTTCCTGAACCATTGCTACATCGATACCGAGGTTGAAATGAAAGAAATATACACTTCCAACCATATGTGGTCATTATTTGAGAAATCTTTTATTGTGGACATGGGTTTGATTGCTTCGGCGACGCAGGACAGGCAGCATGCGGACATTGGTTTGGAAAATTATGTCACAAACTGTGTAATGAACATTATAACAACCTTCTTCAGTAGTCCTTTTTCGGATCAGAGTACAACAGTTCAGGTAAGATTGTCCAGGCAACGTTATTCTGTAACCTAATTACAAGCCGAGGGCTTTGGGACCTTCATCTTCTTATTCATTTCTTTTTCTGTCTTCATTTTATCATCTTTCAAACTCACCATACTATTTTGATATGAGCAAATAATATTTACTTGATCACGTGTACTGCGAAAATAGATTAACTTAATGACGTATTATAAACTGAGCAAAAAGGTTTACTTTTTAACTGTTGGAATATTAAAAGGTATGCTAAGTAATGTTTTCAGTTTCAGTTTAACATATGACTGTATTTAAAAGTTGAATTTTGTATGTTTTGCTAATCAAATGAAGTTCAGCGAGTTCGAGGTAATTTTGAGAATAGAAGTACAGGGAATTTCTGTAATAATAAAACAATAAGTAACTTTCAAGCTAGTTGAATAGCACACGGTAAAATATACAGCACCAGGATATTGTAAAATTGGCAAGTTGTAAAGCGGTGGTATGTTATATCAGGATGCTTAATTAAGGGGGTATAGGGTTTTGAGTATCAAAAAATCGATTTTTTGTATGTATTTTAATAGTTACGTATTTTGAAAAACACGTGTCAAATCAGTATTAAAAGTTTGAGACAATTTTGAAAGTTTGTGATGCATAAACTTTGAACTCTCTATATAACTAATTATATATATATATATTCATTATAAAAAGTCATGCTTGCGATACATAGTCCAGAGATCGATAATCACATGTAAGATAAACCTGAATTATATAAGTTTTGAATTTTACATTTTTTATATGCTTTAGGAAAATTGCAAAAGATTTCATTTTCCATAAAAAAATATATAAAAAAATAAATAAATAAAATCAATAGCCTCCTTAATTAATCTGAATTGGACTGAATTTCATGTATAAAGATTTTCGCAATTTATAACAGTTGCAAATATAAAATAAATCTTTCAATAGAATAGTTTGAATCCTTGTATTAATACACATTTTACTAAATTAAGTGCATAACACAGCAAGAGCAATATAGAAATATTATAAGACAAGATAAATAACGATAATGACGCGAAGTCGAAGAGAATCTTTCTTTTCTCAATTTGCTCAGTTTTGGTAGTTACATTAATATTATATGCAATTTGAATTAAATACTAAATTAAAAACTGAATTGATACTAAATTAATTGCACTTAATCGACACAATGTTAATTTCAAACTTAATATTTAATAAGGGATATAAAAACTTTCTTTTCGGTTTCAATTCATTGATAGTAGCTTTGCATGAACCATTAATAGCAACAATAATTTTATTTACGAAGCATACATCAATGATTTAATTTATTAAATATGATTTATTATGGCTTTGAAAAAAAAAAAAAAAAAAAAAAAATCCACCAATCATCATGATACCAAAAAAATTAGGACTATTCCTAGTACAAACCCCCCCCCCCCCAACTAAAAACCTGTCAGAGTAATGTAGTAAGATACTAATTTCTGCTTATATCAAGTAGAAATTGTTATTCAAGCGAACAAAAGTACTGGTTTTCTTTTAGATTTTTAGAAACACGTTCCTCATATTCAAATGACGCTATACTATCCCATTTCAGAACTATAAATATTCTTTATGTCACAAGTTCTCGTGAAAATGCCTTTTTGAGAGAGCAATATTAACTTTTGTTTCTTAGACAGTGGAACAATACTTTACTCCCGCTTTTTTGACGGAGTAAGCTATGTTTTTCGAGCACGTATGACGTAAAGTATCATATATCAGTAAGTTAGGGAGTAAAATCGTCCTTTATTCTCCCGATGCATAATACAGCTAAACACCTTCTAAATATGACGTCTTAGTGTCATTAACCCTGTACTTGTTAGAATATAGTATGTAACCAACATGGTCGGTAATCGAACGAAGATTTGTCCCGCACCTTATCGACCTTGTTATGTTTATATACCGAGAAAATCATATTATAAATATTAAGATATTTTATATATCTTGTTAATCTAACAAAATCATTTTGTAATTGAGGTTACTAAAGTAATGTCAAGAACTATTTGCATATAGTAGTGCATATATGCATATCAGATGCTATATATCTCAAAGTGTAACTTATAACTTGTTACTATAAAATAATTCAGCGCGATAGATTCAGCTCATCTGAGATGGCGCTTCTTAAAAAATTAATCGCGTCAATATCAAAGCATATAGTAAATTACAACATACATTTTGGAATTTCTATTTGTATATCTGTGGCTTATAGGCAAAACCAGTTAACTCCATTATTGGTGAAATTGAGAAAAACGAATTTTAACATTTTAGTACGCTTATAAATTACTACTTTTTATATTTTTATTTGTATCATAACTTGAAAAATTTTTGCATTTTCGCAATTTTGGTCCAATAGAATGAAAATATAATAGAAAAAAGGGTAAAATAAGGTAAAAACTCAATTTTATCAAAAAGTGGAGTTTAATGGTTTTGCCTTGCATCCACGGATATAATCGAGTACAATTTGAAATAAATTTTATGGTTTCCTCGGAATAGCTGTTATCATTGGTATAACTAAGATAAATAAATTTATTTTAAATAAGTATACACTTTTCTCATAATGTTTGAGCAAAAAGTGCGAAAATTGTGCAACTGCAGTACAGAATTATTAGTACTTTGAAAATACATTCTTTGTACCTGGTACGAATAGACGTCATCGCGCAAAAGATCCTTTGATCTATGCTTGGTAAATGCTATTTGCATTAGCGGCATGTTTTGTCTTTTTGGCATGCAACGACGGGCCACTGTTGATTCATCAACGTGGTTTCACTGGGTCTGTATGGTGATGGGTTCCTTAACTAATAGAAACACCTGCACGAAGCGCGGCTTTATTGGAACTTAAAGGATTGCAACCGCACCAGTGACGGTAGTTTTTCAGATAACACTGTAAGTACATCCAATGTCGCGCCACCAAAGCCGCGGAATCACGTGACTGCACGGGCACTCAAATATTACACAGACATTAAAATCCTGTTTGTCTTGTTTTTTTCTTTATTTTTTTTGTCTTCGATTACTAGTATTTTGTGGTTTGCTTTGCAAGTCTCATGACTTGGCAAAGCAAAATCTAAAACAATATTAACAGTGTTTCGAAAAATACTATGTTTGTCATTGTTTTAGACCTTACAATCAGTATGGTGATAAATGAACGTTGTTTGTTCAATCCAGACAAGACAGCCGATATTTGTCCAGCTACTGCAAGCGGCGTTCAGAGTGTCTCAGTGTACCTGGCTCAATGCGGGACAGCAGTTCAGCGTGGAAAATTGCATTAGAACTTTGTCCGATGTTGGTGAGTTACTTTATATCAAATGAGTGAATCTTTTTCTGTTAACGTTCTATTTTAAATATACACTGTAAAAAAAAACTGCAATTTCCAATTAAAATATTATAAGATGAAAGTTTTTTTTGCGGTGTAAAGTTAAATCAAAAGAGCTAATAACCAATGTGGTGGAAAAATATTTACCTTCTCATGGTGAAAATAAAAACGAATAAAAGAGATTAACACAATTGATGTCGTATAAGAAAATCGAATAAATAAACAGTAATGTACAACTATTAAAATTTGCTAATTCAATACTTCGAAATAGCGAAAAACCGTGGTATCGCCATCCCAACGGACCTGGAGAGTCAAGTGGCTAACATGTTCAACAAAGCTGCCATGCTGAGTAGACAGACGAGCAAGTGGTTACAGGCAGCCAAGCAGCCGAAAATTGAACGAAGTCAAAGTCAAGTATGTGATATAAAAATCATTCACATAAAATTTGATGATACAAAAAAAATTTAAGATGATTCTCCAAGCTTTTGTTGCTAGACTAGTGTGTTATTAAATAATATTGTTAAAACTAATAATTTTTCAAAATAACTATAATATACCTGCTCTATCACTTCAAAAGTCTTAATTTCATCATATTACCATCATGGTAATTCAACAAGACACTAACTTCATCAGATATGAAGAATCATCTTAAATTATTAACTCAACTCGGCGTGTAGTAATTAAAGACAGTTGAATACATGCCTGGCACGATGGGTTAAAATTGTTTTATTATTATAACAAATTTTATATCAAAATATAAAATATTATATCAAATTTATATAAAAAACGATGGAAAAACGATTTGTATCTTGATTAATATTTAAAACGTATTTATGTACTTTTAGCTTATGCGACTAGACCGGAGCATAATAGAGGGTCTTCAAGACATAGTGTCTCTTTTGGAAGAACAGCTAAAACCACTGGTTCAATCAGAATTGTCTTTACTAGTCGATATACTGTATCGACCAGAACTTTTATTCCCGCATAACTCCGATGCGAGGAAGCGATGTGAGAATGGAGGCTTCATTCGTCGGTACGTCTCCAAAATTAGAAGATACTAATTTCTATAATAATCAAATTAAAAGTTTCCAACCAAATTGAAAATACTTTTGTTTCAGCTTGATTAAACATACTGAAAAATTGCTGGAAGAAAAGGAAGAAAAGCTGTGCGTTAAAGTACTCAGGACTTTGCAAGAAATGATGGCTATTGATCCAGAATATGGAGAGAAGGTTGGTAGAGCAATTAATACTTGATGCATGCAATTTTCATTGCGCAAACATGCTGTCAATTTCGCAAAAGTTTGCAATTCAATTTTTAAGAAATTCGCAGCACAAACCTTTTAACGGCATTTTTTAACCTTTTTTTATGACACAAAATAATTTTACAATTTTGTCATTAATTAATACACGACATAATTGGCATTTGAGTGACAAAGCCACACTGCATTTGATACGATTAGCGTCTTAATTAGAAAAGTTATGGCTTGTTAATTAATTATCAGTTACTAAAGACTTTATTTATCAGATTCCATTTAGATACCAATTTCATTTGATTTTTGTTATTACTTTATTTTAAATTTTTATTCTATTATTACTGTGATAATAATAATTATTATCACTATTATTATTATTATTATTTATTTATTTATTTAGTTATTTATGTTTTGACAACTTTTCTGGACTTGTGTCGGTGAGTAAATGGTAGAATAGATTCTTAGGCAAAGATGTTTTCATGCTGCCAAAGAAGAGCGAGGAAAAGCTCAGGAAAGCCGACATCAAGCCGGATAACAATTCGCGACTTGGATCAGATTCCAAAGAACAATGCAATTGTCGACACGTAATTCAAGATCAGCGGGTAAAAAGCACGGTAGTTTAGATGCCTTTTGCGCGCTAGAAGCTGTTGAACTTTTAAATGGCAAAGATGCCTGCTTTTATTTCCTACAACAGTCTTTCGAGTGAACATTGTTTATCTAAATTAATCATTGTATTTTGTACATAACTGACGAAGACTTGTTCAACTGGTTTCGTTGCAACCTGGCTTATTTATTTTATGCAACTTGGGAAAGCGCAAAAGTAGAAATAGCGTAAAAAATTTATTTTAAATAAATTTTTGCATCCCTAGAGATAAAAGTTCTACTTTTCGTCAAACTCCCGAATTGTGTAAAATATTGAATCTTGGGTGCACTAGCACCCTCGCGTGTTATATACTGTGATTTAATTTTTTGTATTTATATATATGATATTTATCTTATTTTTACTTGGATATTTTAATTAACTTTTGTTTTCAAAGTTATTTTAGAGTAGAAAATCAGGATTGTAAAAAAGTTTTCTTAGTATTGTACAAATTTTGTTATTTACAGAAAAGTATACAAAACTTTGTAGTTACCATAACTGGATTTTCTACTTAACATATCATTTTTGGATAAAAGGTCCTCCCGTTATTTTAAAAGTTAATGCCCATAAAACATGAGTAAGGCAATTCCAAATTATATATACAAAAGAGACACAAAAAGTGTTTCAATTCGTTGTAATTTTAGACACTTTTATGGGAATCTAAATAACGATTCAACCTTGAATCCAGAAAATGACAATTGTATATATTTTAATCACTTAAAAATAAAATTCCTTTTTTAAATTTAATAATTTCAATTAACTATTAATTCAATTAATTATCTATTTATTTAAATACATATTTTCAATTAATCATGTGCATAGATGTCGAAAGAAACGCAAGCGACTAAAGCTTAATTTGAAGGATTTTAAATAGTTGCATCTCATCTTTTTGCACGCAATATAGTGAAGTAGAAACAAAAATTAGTAAATAATTATTGCAGTACAGCATAATTATTTTTTGCTGCATGATTTTTATCTTTTTGTAGCATTAAAATAATATATGAATAAATGCAGTAAACTATACATTTGTAATTAAAATATTAAATTTTTATGATTTAATTAAATTATTACTTCATTAAAATGACGACGGCCTTGATCATTTTCGGTCAATTTGTGTATAAATATTACTTTACTATTTTACAAATTTACGATTATTATTGTTTTAAAAAAATTAAGTTTATTCTCTACTAAAGCTGAATGAACGTTAAAAACTTGATGTACCAATACAATTAGACATTGTATACAATTTTATTAGTAAAGGTATCGTTTAATTCGATTTATTTATTAAATTATTTTGAAGTTCTTTTTTCATTTTCTATATTTTATAGAAATTGAGCAACTTGCATAAATATAATTACTTTATTGTAATATAAATAATTAATCGAACATTATACATATCTTGTATACAGATTATGTACGATGTCTTGAAATTGATTACAAATTTAAACATATTTTATTCATACAAAAAATTCTTTTGCAGGAATCTTAAATTAAATCTAATGTGATAAAACAAAATCTATCTTGTATATTTCTAAAATTATATCTTCTTTAGTGTTAGATACTTTCACATGGCCTACCAAATTTACTTCGATTTCAGAGTTTACTTCAATACCCTGACAGAACATAATATTTATTACAAAAATAAATAAATTCATTTTTTATTTGAGCAATCTGTAAATTTGATTCAAATTTAATGTTTTTTAATATAAGTCCTTTAATGTGCTTTGAAACATGCTTAAAGAGCATGTTGTATGCATTATGCTCTATTGGGGTAAGCGCGTCCATTACTTTTACAATAGTAGAAGCGTACTACTAAACTACCTGTATATTTCTTTCCTGTTTTTAAACTTGATTATTAATTTCCTTCTATCTCTCAGTCCCCGTTAAAATAGTATAGCCACAGTACCACATGTACATATGCAAGTATTGGTACATCAACGTACGAGCGTTAATTTCAGTTTTAGTTACTTGTCTTTTATGTTTTCAGGGCGATCAGTTGCGAAAACTCCTTCTGGAACGTTATTTTGGAAAATGTATTCTCGCTACGGAATCTGTAGACATTGGCGTTCCTCGCACGAACACCGTCATGCATGGTCCTGGAGGTACTTTTTCATAAATAATTTTAGCTTATAATAATGAAACCAATAAAATTAAATGAAGCAATTTATGTAGATTAGTTCATTGAGAAAACCATATTGTACTGAACATGTCGCATTTATTTTATATTGTAATCGAAATGTAATATACTATATGATTCGTAGTCACAGCGACCAATGCTATAAAAAGTGCCATCTGCAACTCAAGTGGGCTGAACCTACAGTGCCATTTTGTACTATACATGATGCACTTGTTTCTTATTGTAATCTATAGAATACAAGTAGTAATTTAAAAATTCAGTTATGAGTTATGAGTTATAATACGAGATGCATATTTTTTTAACTATAAAAAGAAGTTCTTGACAATAATTCTGTTGGATTATCAAGACATATACTGTTCTTCACAATATGGTTTTCTTGGTGATGTAAGGAGTTAATGAAAACTTTTGAAAATAATCAAAACATTTTTTAAATACAGCCAAAATATTGAGTCGAGCTGGACGCACTTTGCACGAAGTCCAAAGTCACCTGGACTGCGAAGGCGCGTCCGATCTCGTTGTGGAGCTAGTTATAAAAAGCGTGCATTCGCCAAGTATATTTGTCGAGGCCGTGGAATTGGGGATCGCGTTGCTCGAAGGCGGCAATCCAATCATTCAGAAAAGCATGTTTACGAAACTAATGGGTGGAGATTTGAGTCAATCCTTTTTCAAGGTAAGCTATTCATGATTGGTGTAATTGGTAACAATAGTTTTTTTTAAAAACAGAGTCACGTTATTTCAAATTTTAATTCAATTACCAAAATTTCAGTTTAAATAATCAGTAAATTTTTAAAATTTACTATTGTTTTATATCTTCAATCGTTATATTGTTTTAGGTTTTTTATGACAAAATGAAAGATGCCCAACAAGAAATAAAATCAACCGTCACCGTGAATACGTCAGACATTGCCACAAAAGCCAATGAGGATAAGGATCCAGGTTTACCATTGGAAAAGTCTGGTGCACGAAAACGGATATCCGGTAAAGTTCAATTGATAAAGAATAAAAAGAATAATCAAATCTCAGATGCTGTTCCTTATTAATTAGTTTAATTATTAGTTGTTATAATAGGTAATATTTAGTACAGTGCATTAGAAATTTATTTATGCATAAGGGTACTAATAAATGTGTTACAACTGTAACATTTAAAAGAAGCATATGTAAAATGTATCAAAATAATTTAAATCAGACATACTAATTTTAAATAATTCATTATTGAGTATTCCTTAAATAAATTGTACAGTATTTTATAAACATATGTATGAGATTATATCTTACTTATTCCGTACTATGTATACTTATAAAGTAGCTTTTTCAATGTGACAACGACTGAGATCTGATGAATTTGTTTTTGTGTTTTATGACCATTTATTATTGACATGTGAAATAAATAATTAGGAAAATCCAATGGAGTGGTTATAACTGACGAACTACGTGAGGAAATTAATCAAGCAGCGATAACCACTTCCCAAGTATACGCTAGTGTTCGTAGTTTACAATCTGGCGATGATTCTCAACATAATGTTGCTCTGGGCTCCGCTTTAGAAGATATGATTGCGGAGAAAGTAGAAAAACATCGTTCTGGGAATGAGCAGGATGAAGCAAAATTAAGTTCTAAAGTCCTCGTGATGCAGCCAATATTGCGATTCTTACAACTTCTTTGTGAAAATCATAACCGAGAATTGCAGGTACTTTTTTATTTGTGTACATTACTTAACAACATTGCAATGATGTTAAAATGTTAAAATTTATATAACATTCTTATTTTATACCAAGCGATTTCATCGGTAAAATTTTCCCTTCTTTCAACAGAAAGAAAGAAACTGAAGTTGCTTAGTATGTTGGTTTATTTCCATTTACTGATAATCAAATGATTAACACTGAATATCTTATTTTTTAGAATTTCCTCCGCAATCAAAATAATAAAACAAATTACAATTTGGTATCAGAAACTCTCATGTTTTTGGACTGCATTTGTGGATCGACAACTGGTGGTCTTGGTTTGTTAGGACTTTATATCAATGAAAATAATGTGGCATTGATCAATCAGACTCTAGAAACGCTAACGGAATATTGTCAAGGTCCATGTCACGACAATCAAAATTGCATCGCTACTCATGAATCCAATGGACTCGATATTATCACAGCTTTGATCTTAAATGATATCAACCCTCTTGGCAAAACGAGAATGGATTTGGTGTTGGAATTGAAAAATAATGCAAGTAAATTGCTGTTAGCTATTATGGAGAGCAGGGGAGATAGTGAAAACGCGGAAAGGATTATGTATAACATGAATCCAAAACAGTTGGTTGATGTAGCTTGCACGGCATTTCATCAAGAAATTTTGGATGAAGATAATGATGTTGACGATTCGTCCACAACCGATGACGATGGCGTATCACCAAAAGAAGTATGTTTTATACCTAAATAAACATACATTTCATTTTAATGAAACAGATAAATAATAGCATACAAATTTTAGATGTATTAATTTGCATAGCTTACAATCATCAAGAAAATGTCTTATTTTTTTCAATTTGAAAATTTAGGTGGGTCACAACATATACATATTGTGTCATCAATTGGCTCAACACAACAAAGAACTGGCAGCAATGCTAAAGCCTTCTGAACAAAACACATCTGATCCGAAAATAAATAAAGCTTTACAGTATTATGCATCTCACACTGCCCAAATTGAGGTAATATTACAAGTCATTACAAGCTTTGTGATATTTTTATTCTTCATTTAAACTTTTTGTTAATATTTCGTAATCGTATTTTCAGATTGTCCGGCACGATAGAACTCTTGAACAAATAGTATTTCCCATTCCCGAAATATGTGAACTTATAACAGAAGACACAAAGATCCGAGTTTTGAATACTGCAGAACGTGACGACCAGGGGTCGAAAGTGTCGGATTTCTTCGAAAGAACAGAAGACATGTTTAATGAAATGAAGTGGCAAAAAAAGCTAAGAGGTGATGCGGTTTAATTTTACTATTCAGCTTTAAAAGCTATAAAAGTTACATAATTTTGAAATTTATGACTAAAAAATTATTTTCAGGTCAACCTTTACTCTTCTGGGTCAGTAGTTACATGTCATTATGGAGTAATATATTATTTAACTGTGCTGTGCTGATCAATTGCATAGTTGCATTTTTTTACCCTTTCTCAAGTACAGTACCTCGTAAGTATTTATAATTAGTAGTACCTAGTAAGATTTATAATTATTTCTTAATTTTTTCTCAGACAATAATTTACGTACAGATATTTTTATCATTATTATAATATTCATTGAGCGTTATCCTTTATAGAACTTGGGCCGCATTTATCTGGATTCATTTGGACCAGTATACTAGCCTCGTTTGCAATATTTGTCACCTTGCCAAGAGAATCAGGAATACGAGCGTTTGCAGCATCGACTATACTAAGAATGATATTTTCATTTGGACCGGAGCCCACATTATGTTTACTCGGAATAATAACTGTACAAAATGAGAAAGATTATTCATATATGCACCAAATTTAACACAAGCATTATCATTAACATTCAAATTTCTTTTCCAGGTAATCGTTAAAGTGATTCATTTGATATCAATAATCGGAAATCAGGGAACTCTGACTAAAAGTTTAAAACATATAATCACCAATGTGGAATTGTTGTATCATATGTGTTACTTAATATTTTGTTTACTCGGAATATGTATGCATCCATTTTTCTACTCTGTTTTGGTAAGACATTATATATTATTATTATTTTTTACTTATTTTCTTTTGAAAGCTGAATTTTAAAAACAAGATCATTATATTTTTCAGCTCTTTGATGTAGTCTATCGAGAAGAAACTTTGCTCAATGTGATTCGTTCAGTTACTAGAAATGGTCGATCTATTATACTGACAGCCGTACTTGCGTTAATTTTAGTATATATGTTTTCCATTATTGGGTTTATGTTTTTCAAAGATGACTTTTTGGTCAGCGTGGATACAGATACCGAACTAGGTGTATATCAATTCTAAATGTATATGTATATACAGTAGAACACTATATATTCTGATTTGCGAATTAATTAAAAGATGATGCATTTTCAGCCCCAATGAGTGAGATGGAGATACAAGTTTGTGATGCTGAAGACCCAGATAATTGCAATATTACTGATACCGTTTCTAATTATGCAAGACAAGGTATTTTAATATAAAATAAATTTACATGATGACACAGTTTTTTAACTGTAATTAATTGTAAACTTTTTCAGTGAATGAAGGAAAAAAGGGGTCCAAATTAGTTAACATAGGCGGTGAATTTAAGGAACGAGCGTGCGACTCCTTGATGATGTGTATTGTAACTACAATGAATCAAGGATTGCGAAACGGAGGAGGAATTGGTGATATTTTGAGAGCGCCATCTAGCAATGTAAGTGCTTGTTATTTTATTCTATTCATAAGTTTTCTATAAAAGAACAATAAATAATGCACTTGACCACTACAATAATACTAATACAGCTATTTCCAAAGATTTTAAAACTGATGAAAATCGATTTGAAAAAGTAATAAAATTTAAATGATGAATTTTTCTTAGGAACCACTATTTGTAGCCAGAGTAATATACGACTTACTCTTTTTCTTCATTGTCATTATTATCGTCTTGAACCTCATCTTTGGTGTCATCATTGACACTTTTGCGGATCTCAGATCAGAAAAGCAGCAAAAAGAACTGATCCTCAAAAATACCTGCTTTATATGCGGTATGTAAAATTCGCATCGTGTACACGAAAAAACACATTGAAACATTCAAAGGAGGTTTCAAATTTTTTCACTCAAAAATAGAGAATTTTTATAATTAGAAAAAAGACTAGCTTAAACAAGAGCCTAATTTTTGGACATTATTGATGTACAAAAATTCTGAATCAGTCGTGTTATCAAAGCCAAAAATTCGAAATCTCTTTTATTATCTTTCAACTAATCAACTGTCAGCATGGAATATTTAAAAGTATCTAATCGACCAACACTTAACGAAACGCACTGTAAACGCACTTTTGTAATTACTTTTGTTATATTTATAAAGGGAGCAACTATAAATTACGTAAGTATTTTAAAAGAGACTTGAACCACTATTCCTATCCTTTCACAAACCTACTATACGTTTCAAGATTCAAAACCCCCCTTCATGTCCCGTCTTACGTAAGTTTCTACAAGTACTTTCAGGGAAAAAGAATCAAGCATCTGATTTAAAGTTCACACTTATTTGAAATTGACTGTTTGTACTCTCAAAAAATCTCCTATAATATGAAATCCACGAATTGATTCCAAGCTCAATTTATTAACTAGTCTGCATATTTACGTAAGACATAAATGTGGCCACTTACATTCTATGTAATCACCTCTACAACCCAAAACACTTACGTAATTTATGGATGGACCCCGAGCAATAAACCTTTATAAATAAACGATTCAGTGTACGTATATTTACACGTGATTGATTGTCAATTTTCAATCGATTTTTTACTCTGATAATGTGCTATGCGATCAAGTAATACACAGTCTGTGATTGACGTTTGATAAGAGCTTTCATCACTACGAAATGTCTTTGTTTTAAAGGCTTGAACAGATCCGCGTTCGATAACAAAACCGTGTCGTTTGAGGAACACGTGAGGAACGAGCACAATATGTGGCATTATCTCTATTTCATAGTTTTGGTAAAAGTGAAGGACCCGACAGAATTTACCGGACCCGAGTCGTATGTCTACGCGATGGTGAAGGTAAGAGTTCGTAGAGCTTGCAAAGTTCGTGCGCTGCTTCAAACGTTTAAGCTCTATGTACTTTCACAGGATCGCAACCTGGAATGGTTCCCGAGACTAAGGGCCAAGTCATTGGCCGCGGACGAGGGCGAAGGGGAGCAGGTGGAGTTGAGAAGTTTACAGTCGCAGCTTGAAAGTACTCAACAGTTGGTTAAGTGCTTGTCTCAACAACTTATGGAACTTCGAGACCAGGTCACATACCATTTTTACTATACCACAAATTTAATTTGAAAAATTACTGTTGCTTTAAAAAATAGCAAATGTCAATTATAGTTGAAAGTTAATTAAATCTTAAATAGTAATTTATCGTCTTTTTTTTTATATATAGAAATGTTATTAACTAAACTTTGTTGATCTAAAATTGATCAAAACTCTCTGCAACTAATCATAATTTGCAACCAGTCTTAAAAATGATAGTGATTCTAATAAAATAAATTAATAACAATAGATGACTGAACAACGCAAACAAAAGCAACGACTTGGTCTCTTGAATTCTGCGTCTGCATTTATCCACAACGTTCCTTCTTAAACGTCGCATCGAGTACTCACATCGAATTCTTCTGCATAAGTATTGTAACTACTACCACGACCAGATATCCCCAAATTCAGATTCAGTACATAACTACACTATAAAAGCAAGGATCTTATTTCTAAACATTTTTGATTTCTAAGATTTCACAAATATCTCAATTCGTCAATTCGTCAAAAAAATGTTTTAAAATGAAACACTTACTTTCACAATGTGGAAACACAAGTACGTAATTACTTGACTACCACAAAGTGGATAATATCTCTTAGATTCAATGACGATGTTTTTTTTACCATCTATCATCTAGTCGAAGAACATACATTGAGATGATTCCATAATTTTACCAGTATATCGAAAACGTATTCAAGTTTTAAATATTCACTTGATATTTTGATGTAAATTCAATCAAATGCAGCAAATCATCTAATCCGTAATCCGTTGAATTAATTTGTAAATTTGAATAATCGTTCAAAATTTCATTGCTTCTTTTTGTTTTTTGTAAAAAAAAAAAAAAAAAAAAAAGATATTAAGGCGGTTTCTTCTAAAAATATGCGGAAACTAACAGTATGTGACTGGTAAGAGCCAGTTGTCGGTGCGATCGTATAAATGTAGTTGAGAAGTTCTGCATAGTGTTGTTGTTATGTCTAGATCAGTAGCATCGAAAGAG
>JABFOV010000152.1:0-51567 GCA_022817685.1 Aradophagus sp. ZL-2020 | reverse complement strand
CAAGTAAAGTGTTTGTGATATTTGCATTTAATTGAGAGAATCTAGATTCAACTGACTGATTTTCGTTTGAAACAAATGTTTTTAAAAGCGGAAAATGGACGCGTATAAGTGAAAACCTTTGTAATTCGTTTTCCTTTTCTCTCGTTGCTTTTACTTTAATTAAAAAAAATTGCTTCAAATTTATATAAAAATAGTTAATAATCATTTACCTTAAGAAGCAAGACGAATAAACACTTCAATTATTGCATTACAATATTAAATTTTATTACTGTAGTGTTTCCGCGCTACTGAAAATTATGATTTCTTGGAAAAAGAATGATTAAAGTGATTAATAAACGAGTATTAAAATTTTTTTAGTAAAAAAAACCTTTTAAGTTGATTGGTTTCGCCAAAATGAATATGCAAATATTAATTCATGAATCAAGTAATTATTTTGTTGTTTATTAACAAACGAAGAAAACTTTATAGATACAACAATTTTAACAAGAATAGGAACAGCAGTCGTTGAGTTTTAATATATGCTTAAAATTTTTCCTCGTCACATTGAGAAAGTAGTATTCATTTATAAGTGGAGAAACGCCATATTTTTATTTCAATTTGAATCCCATTTAAATCTAATTTGAATTCACAGTGTAGGGCAATAAAAAGAAAAAACTTTTGATCGACCACTGACAAGTAATTAAAAAGAAAGGCAAAGTTTCTTTAATATTACGCATCGGATAATTAAAGATTACAATTTTTTCGCATAACGTAATTGACTATTTGTAACGAAAACGGAGATTTCAAGTACTGACTTTGAAGCAAACAATGATTTAACATACAACGTTACGGAATAATATGCACACTTCCAACTCAAAACAATGGAGAGGTGCAATTTAATTGACATAATTCATCGAAAAGAGAATTCATTTACGTTTACAAAAGAAGTCACAATGCCGTTTTAAAATCGAAATAAACACGATATTTTCTCAAAAGACAATTACAAATTAATGGTCTTGAAATTATATATTTTGAGACCAAAGTATCACAATCTTGTTCAAAGGATGTTTGATTGAAATAGTGTTTAAATTGTAGCAAGATTATAACATTGTTAACCAATACAAATGACTCAACAAAAAATTTCGTCGCTTCAATTAAAAACCATTTTCTCAGTGTAGATACATTTTCGAGCGACCCTTGTTTTACAACCTGAAAGATAAGCTTAACTAAAGAGAATAGTTTAAAAGGAAAAAGAATGTAAAACTTGTGGAAAACGTTTATATAAGACAAATCTTAGATCAGTGGTGGATAATATGCATGAGTGCAGTATATCAGCTTGAAATCTAAACAAAGGAATGTTCTAATTGCCGTGAGGTACTGCAATTTTGACTGGCCGGAGATCGATTTATACGGAACTGTTTCCAAAATAGAAACATTATAAATACGTCAGCTGTTCCGAATAAATCATTGTGAATAGTCATCCGAATGTTACATAATCGTTCAACGCGAATTAATTTTTTCAGAATGTGTCAAACCTTATAAGATAATGACGATTGCGGTAATTGCACAACGGCGGTGTAAAAATTTCATTAAAGTCCTGATGCTTTTGATTTTTGTTTCCTTTTTGTTTGTTAATTATTTCGCAAACGTCGGACATTGTAATGAAAAGGCATTTCTACAATGGAGGAATTTACGAGCGGAAAAAGTCGTTCTATCGTATACTTATCATCGTAATAATGCATTCGAAATGCATACAATGTACTGGGAAAAATCGTTGAATTTAAAACTTACAGTTGTATTTTGTTTTTGGTTTAAAAAGGTCTTGCAAAAATGTTGATCAGTTAATTAATATTGTATATTCGTTCAAATTTGCCTAAATATTAAAGCAATCAACCTTTTTCAGGTGACACACTCAGCAGATTTGGCCATCGAAATTCCAGGCAATTTAAGTCAAGGCGACTCATGGTACCGCTTTGAATATACACCCGCCATAGGTACTCCAGCCTCGAACACCACCATTTCTGCGAGAGATATTGGCAATGTAATTACATTTCGAAACGGACGTCCAGGAACAAAATATGAATTTCGACTGTACTATAGCAATAGCACACTCCACGATTGGTTAACGTGGACGGCTTCAATCATAACTGGTAAATATTCTTTTTGTTAATGGTAGAATTGTAAAAATCTGAGAAATCTAATATGTTATATTATATGTATATTATCACTTTGTTTTTAAAGTTTTCTATATGGAAATATCCACATGATTTTTCTATATAAAGATATCCACATGTAAAAATTAATAATTAATAGTCGAATTATTGATAATTATTTTTATTTCAGCTCCTGATCCACCATCAAATTTAACAGTATCAGTAATAAATGGAAAAACTGCAGTAGTTTATTGGGCGCCACCCAGTAAAGGCAATTATACCGGCTTTAGATTACGCGTTCAGAATTTCAGCGAAATTCATAAACCATGGACAAGCGTAATATCAGCTGATGAGACGTCTTACTTTTTGAATAATCTTAATCCAGGAGCCACGTACTCTTTACAGCTGTTCACTGTTCTCGACACCAAAGAAAGTGTCGCATATACAAGTCGAAATTTCACAACAAGTAAGGACTAATTATTATAAAACAAATAAACTTAATAATATATTATGCATAATGGAAGTAAAATATTACTCAAGGAAGTGAAATTACTTAATTATAGTGAATAATTACTTCCATAATACATGCACTAATTGTACTTTAACGTTGTATTGAATCCAATCCTTGTGCATGTAAATAAAATAAAATAACAGAAACAAATCTGATTATGAATACTTTCAGAACCAAACACACCTGGAAAGTTCATTGTATGGTTTCGAAATGAAACTACTCTGCTTGTATTATGGCAGCCGCCTTATCCAGTAGGTATTTATACACATTATAAGGTGAGCATCGATCCTCCCGATGCTGTTGAATCTGTACTTTATGTTGAAAAAGAAGGAGAGCCCCCAGGACCAGCTCAAGCTGCGTTTAAAGATTTGATACCTGGTGCGTTTAATCAAATTTTATATTTTAAATTAAAAAATGAGAATAATTGAAATTTATTTCAACGTTATTCCATTTATAAAAGTAACTTCTTACCATTACTACCATGATAAAGTATTTCATTTATACTTTTAGGGAGAGCTTATAACATATCAGTGCAAACTGTCTCTGAAGATGAGACATCGACGCCAACAACAGCTCAATATAGAACAGTACCTCTAAGACCTCTAAACGTAACTTTTGACAAAGCTTCCATAACTTCTACCTCTTTTCGAGTAATGTGGAGTCCTCCTAACGGTACATCGGAATTTGATAAATATACTATATCTCTCGGCGGGAACCGAAGATTTTCACCCATCACCAGGAGTATCCATGAAAAAACTGAATGGGAATTTAAAGACCTTGAACCAGGCAAAACGTACCAAGTTATTGTAAAAACAGTGTCTGGCAAAGTCACTAGCTGGAATGCCAATGGCGACGTAACTTTGAGTAAGTTTTATTCATCATTTGACATTTTGTTGAATTTTATGCTTACATGAGTGATCTACAATTGTAAAATTTCATCTTATTTTTAAAAAAAATTTGTTTACAGAACCTTTACCAGTTAAAAATTTAAGTGCAGTAGTGGATGATAAGTGGATGGTTGAAGTTTCTTGGGTACCAGACAGTGCCAGTACACAAGATACTTACAAAGTACAGTATCATGAAGTTGAAATAACTAATGGAGGTGACAGTAATATTTTAATGACAGACAAAACAAAGGTATCTATTTATCTTTCCAGTACATTTCCATTTTTTTTTTTTTTTCATCGTTGAAAAACATTTAATTGTTTTGTTTCCACTATAGTACAATTTTTCTCTTTTTGCTTTTATGTAATTTTAATGAGTTCTTTTGAATCATCTTCATAATTTACTACGTTTTTACAGATCACTCTTGATGCTTTACTTCCTGGAAGAAACTATTCAATAATTGTACAGGCCATCAGCAATAAGGTAGAATCAAATGAAACTATTTTATACCAAGCCACCAGACCATCGAGCCCGATTATTGAAGACCTCAGACCAATTGAACGAGGCTTGAATGTATCCTGGAAAAGCGACGTAAATTCTCGTGAAGATAGATTTGAAGTTACGCATATTAGAAATGATACTGGCGAGAGTGCCTCAACCCTTACCACAGAATCTCATATTATGATCGAAGATCTTTATCCTGGTGCCGGTTATGAAGTCAAAGTTTTTGCCATTAGTCACGGACTACGAAGTGAGCCACACGGATTTTTCCAAGCAGTATGTAAGTATAAAGAAACAGTGTTATACTTATTAGTAAATCTTTTATCACATGTATCATCGCTTCTTTGCAAAAAAACCGAAAAATTATCTGATGTATCCTAATGTTCTTTTATACAAATTGCATGAATGATACACTTGTATATATTTCCAATAATAAAGTACTTAACATTGCTCATATTTATTTACAGTGCCACACCCTCCTCGCAATTTAAGTATTGAAAAAGTCACAAGCAACGCTGTATTGGTACACTGGATAGCACCAACTGACTCGATCTTTACAGATTACACAATTCGTTATAGAACAGAAGATGATCCACAGTGGGTTAAATTACCCAGTGTCAAAGATACAGAAGCAGAAGTCACAGACATGACTCCAGGAGAAAGATACATTATTCAAGTTAACACGATTAGTTTCGGTGTTGAAAGTCTTTATCCTTTACAAGTCAATCATACAATTAGTAAGTATTTTTAATTCTGTAACTATTAACAATGTAATTTTTTAAATACAAAATTTAATTTTATTACAATGTGTTTCTAAATTTAATACTTGAATGTATTATAGGACCAAATCCTGTGTCAAATATAACACCTATAGTTGACTCAATGAACATTACTTTGGAATGGGTCAGGCCAGAAGGAAGAATAGAAAATTATTCTTTGAAGTGGTGGCCAACAGAAAATCCAAAAAATGTTAAGAGTAAAAACTTCACCGAAAGCCATTACACTGAAGAATTTATTTTCAATGATAATGCTGAACATATAGAAAGAGTTGTCATTGGCGAACTGATTCCAGGAGTGGAATATTCATTTAGTATTTTGACAGTATCTTACAATCTTGTGAGCAGTGTGACAATGTTCACAACACGAACAAGTTAGTATTTTATACATTAAAAAAAGTTATGCTTTTATACATCAAACTTTTTCAAGTGTACAAATATTTCTGATCATGATAAAGAAAACCAATGATATTTATATAAACTTTATAATTTCAGTGCCGTTGATACAATCGGAAGTTGTTGTAGTAGTTGATCCAAACTTACCAGACTCTCTTACATTGAGATACACTCCAACGCCACTACAGACTTCTCGCTTTGATCTATATCGTTTTCGAATCAGTGATGACAAAAATACAACTAAAGAGCGTTATATCAATGATACTGATACAAAAATTACTTTTACTGACCTCACACCAGGAAAACTGTACAATGTTACAATGTGGACTGTAAGTGAAAATGTAGAAAGCAGACCACTTCTTAGACAAGATCGATTATGTGAGTATAGTCAAATTAATGTAATTGAAATTATTAGCTATACGTTTTATCAATTTTATTTTATTATTTCAATTTTAAAAATTGTATATATCAAGTAAGACATTTTTGAGTTACAAATATTTAAATGTACTAATAATTAAACGTTACTGTAATCGGTAACAATTTACAATTTTATATGTACAGATCCTGAACCAATAAACTCAATCAAAGCCATTGAAATACATGATACAAAAGTGACTTTGACCTGGGACTTACCTAAAGGGGAATACAATGCTTTTGAAGTTCAGTATATCAATGCCGATGGAAACCTAGTACACAATATAACTGAAATGAATCGCATTACAATACAAGATTTGAAACCTCATCGGAATTATACATTTACTTTAATTGTACGTTCCGGTGCTGAATCTAATTATCTTAGACGCTCACATCCTATCAGTGCAAGCTTCACTACAAGTGAATCCTACCCTGGAAAAGTCAGTAAATTTCACCCAACTGATATTCAACCCAGTGAAATTAGTTTTGAATGGGCTCTACCGGATAATGAACACAACGGTGTTATTCGGAACTTCACTATTACTTATGGTTTAGAGGTAAAAAATTATAATACTTTGTTACTATTATTTGAATATATAAAATTAGTATCAAAAGTAAGCAATAATTGCTATCTATATTTGTATTTCAAGTTACATGTAATGAGATTTTATTTTAATTTTTCCACATTTTATTAGTATTGTAAAGATTTATAAGTTTTCAGTATAATTATAGTAATAATTATAACAAATTATTTTTTTAAAGGGCTCAAATCACACACAAAAGAAAGATTTCCCACCTAACGATTTTCAAGGCGTCATCAAATCATTAATTCCTGGAAAGACATATGTCTTTCGAATTCAGGCGGAAACCAAAATTGGTTATGGTCCAGAAGTTACTTGGAAGCAAAAAATGCCTATTTTGGCACCACCGAAACCTCCCGTGCAAGTTGTTCCAACTGAAGTTTGTCGCAGTAGCACCACATTGCAGATTCGTTTCCGAAAAAATTATTTCAGTGAAGTGAATGGAGCTGTCACTTCATACACGATTATCGTTGCTGAAGATGATAGTAAGAATTCGTCAGGGTTGGAAATGCCAAGTTGGAGAGACGTTCAAGCATATAGTGTTTGGCCACCATATCAAGTGAGTTTTATAGATATATTTTGTATGATTATTTGACTGATAACATTAAAAAAAATTCTATATGATTATAATTCTTGGAAATCTTGAAATTAAATTTTATGTTTAATCAGTAATTAATAATAAGGTAATTAATAATATGGTAGATTATCATAATTTACAATGTATTTAAAAATAGGTGATGGAGCCATACTACCCGTTTAAAAATGGATCTGTTGAAGATTTTACAATCGGAGTAGAAAACTGTGATAACAAAATTGGGTATTGCAACGGTCCTCTAAAGTCAGGTTCAACATATCGTGTCAAAGTTCGAGCCTTCACTGCACCAGATAAATTTACTGATACCAGTTACAGTTTTCCTTTACAAACAGGTAAAAAAACAAAGTGATATATTCAGATATGTTTTTTATTAATGTAACAAAGAAATGAAAATGACACCTTTCAGAATTTTAATAGAAATGTTTAGCTTTTTAAGTAAATTGATGATTAATGATATTTTTTCTTCGTTTTAATTATTATATCATTACAAAGGATTATTGGCAGCAGGTAAATTTAAACAATAATATAGTAAAAATTTGAACAATTTATACTCGCGGTAGCTCTATAAGTATGAATTATCAATAGTGAATAGAATCTCAAAATTGGAATACAATTGAATCTTACGACCTGGTCACTTCAAAAAGAAACATAGAATTCCAAATCGACTATTAAAATGAGTGAATGAATTTCAAGAAACGCCAAACGTGAAATGAAGCTTAGTGATGAATGAGCAGTGAATCCAGATGACGTTATAACACTGTCTAGATTATGAACATTCCAATCCAGATAGTGTCCAGGAGTTAAGATTCAAGTTTAAATAATTTTCATGAGTTTCACTATTCTTAATAAACAATTTTGAAAGAAAATCTTTCAGAAGTTATTTTTTCATAAACAAAAAAACAAAAAAAATACTCTGGAAGAACTTTCAAATGAAGAATAGAATATGAGTTTATAATTATTTCATATTTATAGATAAAGATAACACTGCAATTATTGTTGGTGTGACAATACCAATAGTAATGTTATTGACGCTGTTGGGAATTGGTTTACTGGTGAGGAAAAGGAACAAACGGAAAAATCAAAGAAGAAAAACTACAGAGACAAGAACAACTGATGACTTATCATTACCAGACAGTGTGATCGAAACTAGGTACTTTATATTTAATTTTATTTTCTAATGTTCAATTGCAATGATCTTGTTGTTGGAAGTATTATTTACAATATAAATAAATTATTGTAAAATTAATATCGAAACATAATTTTACACATACATTTGAAATACTTAATGATTGCTCAAATTTAACACTTAATACATTTTTTACAGTCGTCCAATAAGAGTTGAGAATTTTGCTGAACATTACCGGTTAATGTCTGCCGATTCTGATTTTCGATTTTCTGAGGAATTCGAAGAACTGAAACATGTTGGTCGCGATCAACCTTGCACAGCCGCAGACTTACCTTGTAATCGACCTAAGAATCGTTTCACAAATATTTTACCATACGATCATAGCAGATTCAAATTGCAACCCGTTGATGATGAAGAGGGATCAGATTACATCAATGCTAATTATGTTCCGGTAATTCTGTTGTTTCCATTATTTTATTACAAAGAATAATTAATTAACAAATCAAATAATAGTCTGAAAGTTTGAAATAATCATTGATTAAATTAATTTTATGTAGGGTCACAATTCGCCAAGAGAATTCATTGTAACGCAAGGTCCTTTGCATTCGACGAGAGACGACTTTTGGCGAATGGTTTGGGAAAGTAACAGCAGAGCGATTGTGATGCTCACGCGCTGTGTTGAAAAAGGACGAGAAAAGTGCGACCATTATTGGCCGGAAAATACTATGCCTGTTTACTACGGAGACATTTGCGTGACAATTTTAAATGAAACGCATTACTCTGATTGGAGTATTATTGAATTCATGCTATGTCGAGTAAGTACTTTATATGACTATTTAATATGGAGTCATGTATATAAAAACTAATTTTTCTCTATGATTTATTTGATAAAATTATATACTTGATATATAATACGAAATAAAATGCTTATGAATTATTTTTAGAATGACTCGAAGCGTGTTATTCAACATTTCCATTTCAATACGTGGCCTGACTTTGGTGTTCCTAATCCGCCACAAACTTTAGCGAGGTTTGTCCGAGCGTTCCGAGAACGTGTCCGACCAGATCAGCGGCCAATAGTTGTACATTGCAGCGCTGGCGTTGGCAGAAGTGGCACATTCATTACGTTAGACAGAATACTGCAGCAAATTCTTGTCTCCGATTACGTTGATATATTTGGTATCGTTTGGGCGATGAGGAAAGAGCGCGTCTGGATGGTACAAACGGAGCAACAATACATTTGCATACATCAGTGCCTCCTGGCTGTGCTTGAAGGTCAAGATACTGCCGTGTCTTCTAGAGAAATACACGATAATCAAGGTTTCGAAGGTGATTCTTATTTCATTCTTAATATTGTCAGCTTTATTACACATTCTAACGTCTAATCATTATAACGTATTAACAACGTCAACATTTTTTGTGTAAAAATACATTACTGTGGGGACCATTTCTGTAGTTAACTTGAATAGTTTTTTTAACAAACAGTGTTTCAATTTACATTTTTTGTCAATCTGTAACTATTTCAATATTAACAATAACTTCTTATAACTTGTTTCAATAAACACAGATTAAAAGTTTTAAATAACTTTGTAATGTTTGTTTAGTAGAAACAGAGTAACATCTTTTGCAGTTTAGAAATTTTTCATGACATATTAGCATATGAAAATTTTAACTGGGTTGTAACTTTAACACAAGCCGCTTGTGTAAAAAAGTATAGAGAAAATATAGATAACCGAATGTACAAATATTGTTAAATTTAGGGATGAGTCTATATTCAGCCGGAACGGCTGATAATTCAGATAGTCCTGGAATCGAAAGATGATCTTCAATCTTGGAAATTTGCCCCAAGGGTAATTTGGACAACTGTTTTGCCACTTTTTCTATTTTCATTTTTGATTGATATGTAACTTTGATTTTCAAATTTCATCGTACTAATCCTAGAAGAGAGCGATTTCTGGGGTAAAATTTTATGGAATCTGTTTGAAATACAAAATATAAAAATTTTCAATGACATTATAGGATTTTTTTCTCAAAATATTTTCAAAGAGAACTCTTATGTAAATGTCTTAATCATTCAGAATATATTCATATTAATATTTTGGAAAATAAGAAATTTAGCTGCAAATAACTATTTTATGCATAGAGATAGAGATAAGATGGTGATTTTCCAAATTGTAGTTATTTTAATATTTAAACATTTAACGCATCAAAAGTAAAAGAAAATATTAATATGTAATACATTAGCTGGTATGATTCATATATTCATTTTTTATTAAAAACAAAAAAATTGTACTAAAACTTCTTTTCTAGGATTGAATTTGTGAGATAAATGTTTTTCTAAATCAATGTAAGAATTGTTGCAAGTAAAACCAAAATATATTCCATAAGTTCAGTTTTTGAATATCTGAAACTGAATGACAAAATACAAGAGATACTCATGGAACAGATTTTGCATTTTGTGAACAATTTTTATATTTTGGAAAAATACATCAAATAAAATTAAATTGTACTTTGTATAATTATTTTACGTCATATAAATAACAAGTTGCATAAAAAGAATTTCACGAATTGAAGTAGAGCATTGTGAATCAGTAATTGCATTTATTTTGATTTTAAAAATGTGATTATTTCCTGAAACAATTGTAATAATGTGTCTAGTAACTAGGCTCTAGTTATTTATAGACTACTTTGATTATATAAAGTCATTCCGATTGCAATTGTACGTGCAAAAGCTTTTTTATAATTGCTCGTTTATCGCTTAATCAGGACTCAACAGTTTGTTAATTGTAGATTATGTTTTTTCTTATCTATTAGATTATTTTATTTGAGAATGTAATATAATGTAAAAATTAAAGAAGAAAAATTAAATGCCCAGTTCGGATGGAAGTGTGTGGCATAGTTTTTATGGGAAAATATTTGTTATGAAACAAATTGATTTATTACTAATTTAATTGCTTTGTCGAATAATTTATAAGAAGTTTCGCTTGCATGAACAAAATTTTTTTATTTTTTTTTATATTATACATTGATTGTCGTAACTATTGTGGTATGCTAATTTTTAGTTAATAATTATTAATTTAATGCCAATATTGGATCAATCATTTTTTCAGTCTATATGATAAGTACTCATTCAAATACTTACTCAAGTAGATAAGCATTATATGATGATGAAGTTCAAAAGAAATGAGATGCAAGCGTTCTTATTTGCATGAATTTTTAAGCAATTATAGCAGCTGCTCAATGTACACCCTGTTTTGTCGCCTGACTGCTGACTTGCAAATATTGGATACAATTTAAGTCACTATTTGGTAACAGATATTAATAATTATTTTCCATTTTAACAGATGACGAGGGCATAGCAGAATCCGGAATGTAACTAAAATGAAGGGGGACAAAGTCAAAGGACAAGATGATCAAATTCTTCAGTGAAGAGCATAGATCGCCACAACGACGTTGTTGTCAAACAATGTCATTCACTGTTTTAAATAACTACTGCATATGTATTATTTTAAACTGAATTGATGAAAGGCAGAAATCACGATGGATTGCACAAGGGAAATTGTTTGGTAACGTAAATACATTATTTTATGTGACCATAATACATACAAGCTTACGATATACAAAAGTAGGATTCGAGATTTGTTAGAATGAAGAAGACAGAACTGTAAATATGACAATCTTAGACTGTAAATCAAAATGTCGTTTGAATCAATTATTTTGATCGGTTATTTCCAATAAATAACTCGTTATCATTGGTCGTTAATACAAAAAATCTGGGAAATGTTTGGTTTACATTCTAGAACTGTTATTATTACAGTCCAATTTTCTCGTCGAAGAAAATTAAAATTGTAGGGATGTCTTTTTAAATAATAAAAGTCGAGCAATGTTTCAATATTTAAAGTAACGTTACTGTTTTTAGTTTTCTTAGTGTATATTAAATCGTACTTGTGTGTGTGTGTGTGTGTGTGTGTGTGTGTGTGTGTATGCGCGTGTGCGTGCGTGTGTGTGTGTAAAGTGAAACAAAAATATACTGCAAGAAACGACAACCTTTCTAACACAAATAATGCACAAAAGATGCATAGCCAATGTTTATATAATTGTATATATGTGCCTGAAGTTTGCCACATCGCAAATTGCCACACGTTTTTGACGTAGAGAATTTTCTATGTACAAAAATTGAAATCGACAAATGCAACAATAAACATAATAAAAAGTATAAATTAACACAAAAAATTGTTGATTTCAATTTTTGATCTTAGAAAACATTCTATGTCCAAAATGTGTGACATTTTGCCATTTCAAGCACATATTGTATATTGTATATTTTTGTTATACTCTGCATGGGCGATTCTATGCCGAATACATTCACTTATTGTCCGACCTCCGATTTGGTTGAGTCATAAGGAATTGAATTTTACGAATACTTTTCTACTTCTTTGCATATCAAACTGAACTACTATACTGATTTTACCTAAATCAGAAAGGCGTGTAGAAATGAATTACCGATTTGACATATATAACGTACAAGTATGTACGTTTTTGTTGTAACATAACTTTACAATTGAGCAATAATGATTTTTTACATGAGATCCTGATCAAAAGTTCCCATGAACACAATGTCTTTTGGCCCACACATGCCTGGTTTTTGACCGTCAAATTTTATTGTAAAGATCCTTAATCATGTATTTAACTTGTATATACTTTAATATGTATGGTTATAATGCAACCAAATTACGCAATCATTTAGTTGTTGCACAACTTAATGCCGTAAGTTTGTTTAAATACGAACGAGCGAAACACAAGGATAACATTTCGTATTATAAAAATAATCAGAAAATACACATTTCGCTCAATAACACAGCTCCGTTTACAGTAACAATGATGCAGAAGTACAATTTTTTTTATTCACTGTATTCTTGTCGGTAAAAAGTGTTAATATATTGACGCGATATTTCGACAAAAAATTTTTATATTAATATTTTACCCACACAACCGTATGTGGTAATTATCTTCCGTCCACGTGCCGTAATACTTAGATTAAGAAATTTATATGTGATCTGAAGGAATGTACTTATTAGCGAAGAATCTCATTTTTTAAGCATTTTATTAAATTTAACTTACAGATTATTTGACGCAGTATGTTACAGCTTAATAGTTGAAAAAGTAGACTATTTAATTAGATTTATCTGAAGCGACAATTTATTTATTATGATCTGTTGTTTAAATCATATTATTTCTCAGACTAAGAGTATTAATGATAATTGTACAAACATAATGTTTTCTTCTTCTCTTTAACTATCAATGATATATGATCAATATTAACAATATTATATGTTTAATATCAGTCTAAAGATTGTATTTTATTTAAAGTTTATTTTTGACTGTAGCTTTGTAAAATTGTTCATATTTAAATGAAGAACAATTGAAACGCATAGAATTTATATAAATATGTGATTATAACATGAAATCATTATAATAATATATCGGCATCTTCCACTAAGTACATAGTTTAAGTATAATTATTTGTCATGATATGTATTTTCTGATCCATATTTAAGTGATATTGCCAATATGGTGCCAAACTTGAAGAAAATGAAATGTGCAAGAGATTGTTCAAAACGTCGATGCCTTTGATGCAAAATTTTGAACTTTTTTACAAACTGTATAAATATTCATATAATGTAACAAGCGAGAAGTCTTATGTCTCTCATCATTATTTATAGTTAATTGAATTTCTAAAACGCAGAATCTTCAATTGAATGTTTATACTTCTGGTCTATGACCAGATGAGTGATAGACAGCAGATTTTACAATTGTTTTATGTCTATTCATTACATTAAAGCAATTTTTATGCAAGAAACATTAGCTATAACATTTTAAATTATATTCATTTATTTCACTAAAAATAATACTCAAATCATTAAAATCTGAAATAAAAACAATGGGAAACGCATATTACTTTTTTTCAAGATAAGCACCATCGATGGAATTCGATTTACTGCTAGAAAAACCCTCAAAGTAATTACCTACATTTTGTATTTGAAATTGTTATTGTATGCAATTATATTATCATGGCACGCCAAAATATGCTTTTTGACATGTTGCGAAATATTAATTCCGATTAATATTTATATAAGAATTCTATAAAGCTTAAAATAATGTTTCATTTATGAAACGTTATAATTGTAAACACTGGAAGTAATGCTCTCTTGCACATAAAATATTTTCGCTATTATTGTATAAAAGAAAAAAAATGTATCCAATTGTATGCATTGAGCAGAGTTTAACTTATGCAGAAGCTTTTTACTCAATAAAAATCATCATGTAAGTATATAATGAAAAAATGTGGCAAAAAGCATTCTGATAATAACTAGTATTTTAAGCTTAAACGTTGTTACGATTGTGAGATTTCTGACGTTTATTGCAATTAACGACGACAGCAGATCACTTTTCTCTTTTTATTATTAAAATAATATAAATAAAATATCAATTCAAGTTTAAGTCAGATAGCTGTGAAACGACTTAGGCAACAAAGAAATTTCAACGTTTCAGATATTTCTTTAAAAGTAGTTTATACATTTTGTTTTTGAATTCAATAATTTTTTTATTTGTAAAAATAACCCTGACAAAAAATTAAATCTGGATTTCAAGATAATTGCAATAAGCAACGGAATTGTTATATTTAATATTACGAATGATTGCGGAAAAATTGATATTTTGCGATTTATACATTATTTATAACTTTTGGAGTTATGGAGCTATACATTTATATTTTTAGTTAATAAGTGATTTTATTGTTAAAAAACTGTTCGAAGTTTAAGATCTGATACTGGATATATATGTAAATAACATATATATTTTTATTAATTAGTGCAAAGTATGTAAATGAAATATCTATATTACTTTATGCACGAAAGAAGGAAAATTGATGATTCTAGACAAGTGTATATTTCATACTTGGTTCAAGTCGTTTGTTTTGTCTGCGTTGCGTTTATTTTATGTAAAAAGTGTTTACAGAAAGAAAAATGTGCCGATTTTTAGACAGAAATGGAAAAAGAAGATATTTAACTGAAAATATAATTGTTATTCTTTTTATACATTTTTTTTTAAATACTTTGTACATTTTTTATTTAAAATTTAATTAACTTAACTCCTTTTATATACAAATTGGTTCATGTTCATTATAATTTTTGTGTATTCAGAAAACTTTTGACACAAAATAACATATTTTTTTCTCTGTATAAGGAAGGCACTGTTTTTCTTATTTATTTGCGAAGACAGTGTAATTATGGACTGAACAAATACAGTTGTCGCTCTTTCGAGTCAGGTTTCATCGAATCTAATTTTATTTGGAAACGTCAACTCAATGGAAGTGTTAACAATATTGAAAAGTCAGTCAGAGAATGAAACTCTTTGTCATAGGTAAAAACTTTAACGATTTTAATTTTTTTGGTCTCATATTGGACTTGAGAGAGGGTCGAGTGTAGCTCTTTATGACGACAAAATAATGTTTGTAAATTGGAACATTGTTTATAAATGCAAGGCAGCAAAAGAACTCTGATAATTTGTTGCGTTGGTGATTGACGAATCTCATATTAAGAAAGATGTTTTATTGTATTAATGGAAAATGTCAATGCGAAAAACCGAGCTTAGAAACTGAAAGAATTGAAAGGATATTAATGATTTAAGTTAGGCATTCGTTTTTTTTCGTTACGCGGAATCAACTGCTTTTTTTTCATTCAGATCCGTTATATCGTATTATATATACAAAAAAAAAATGCAAACACGTTAACAACACAACAAAGATCTTGTAAATACGTTAATCTATATGTATAGAGCAATAATAAGTATTTTTATTTCGAAGCATTTTCATTATGAACTGTGAATGATATTTTCACTCGACTGTCTTTGTATTTGGCAAACCAAAATGGTATTTGATAATTCATTCGTATTTACGATTGAACCTAAACAACATTCTTAAATTGTCTCGTAATTATATGAGGTCAACATGTCATTTTTGGCATTATAGCAAACTTTTTTGTAAATGCAGTTCCGCTTAAGCAGATCTTTTATACTGTTTATGTATAATTCCAAAAATATATGATATTTTATTTAACAAGTGTTATTATTTCAAATAACAGAAAATTTTAGAAAGCTGTAAGTTATTAATTTCAGTTTACGACCTTTTTAAGTAAAAACCATTCAGTTTGTTTAATTACTTAATTTTTTGATAATACTTATTCGTTTTATTTATTATTTAATTTAATTATAATTAAATGTAATTTATAATGTAATTAATTTATTTAAGATGAATTTTACATGTGTTATGTTATTACAATTAAACAATTCTAGGAAATTCTTTGAAACAACAATATCCCGCAAGTGTTAATAATGGAGGATGTAAGTTAGATTGTGCACGTGATTTTAAATACTGTATGTCGAGTACTCCAAGTGTATCGGACAATGACCATAACACGGTACGACAATTTCAGCGTAGTTGAATATGAGAAGATCGTACGTTATTAAAGTAGCCAAGAATTTTATTTAATGTTTGTCTTCTTTTAACTACGAACGACAATTTGACGGTAATCATATCGCGGAGAAAAAATCAGCTTCTTTTGTGCCCAGCAAACGAAAACAGATGGAAATGACAAAAAACCACTCGAATCTTGGAAAATCATCAGTTTTGTTGTTGTTCTTAATGACTCGTCTAAAAAAAAATTATCCTTGCCCTTGAAATGTGTTTTTAATGTCAAATCCAACGCTGATTTAACATTTTATTTTTATCCGTAAATTGAAATGGTTGAAACTTTTATGCCTCGTGGTTTAAGTTGCAGTAAAAATATTTTTCTTCATATAAGGATACGCAAAATGTTAGTGTGTATACTTTTCTCACAACAAAAGAATTTCTGATTAAAAGTTGTGATATTTTTAATATCAAAGGAAATCGTTGTATTAAAATTTTGAATTTGAAATACTTTTTTTTCACACTTTGAACAGTACTCTACAAAAAAAAATGCATCTTAACAGTTGATTTTTTTTATGTATGTGTTAATTAAATTAACTTTTCAACAAATAATAATATAAACAATAATAACAATAATTTAATTGAAATAATATATAGGAACCTTTAACTTTTATCTTCGTGAACTATGTTAATGCATATTTTTAACTTGACAATGCAATATTACTTTATATATATACACGTTGACGCAAGTTAGGATTTGTGTGGAAAAAAATTACTTTTTTATTCTTTAACAACCTTTTTTACTTCTTGTTTACTTAGACTAAAGCATTATAACAATTTGTATTAATAAAACTTTTATTTAACAATAGTATAATATACAATCAATAGATCAGAAAAAAAAAAGTTTTTCAAAACAAAAGTTTAAATTCAACATAAAACTGCAACATTGCGTCAAGATTTATTCAATATTTAAATTCAAATAAATCAATTGACTATATTAAATCAATAAATCCGCAAGTTGCGAGTTTTTTTTCTTTTTTGAAAAAAAAATTAACATTTTCCAAAAAAAAAATAAAAAAAACATGGCATACATTCCACATGACAAATGATAAAAGATGAAAAAGAGGGGACGTAAAGTTGTGAAAAATGAGAATGAATAAATGCAAAGCGATAATGAATAATGGCAATGGTCACAAATACACTTGTTGTTTCATATTTATCAAAACGTTCTTGTGCCAACATCTTGAAGTAATTGAAGTTCACATAACCACCTCTGTTGACACGTTCCAAGTCCCGTACACTTCCCGAGATACCATGTCGGCTTAACCAATTAAGGACCTCGGCTCAAAGCGATCGAGAATGTTGGTGTCTACGTGCACTCCTGCATAGAATTACAGAATATTTGCGTTCAACTTCTTACGTGCTCAGGCATTTTCACACGTTGCACAAAAGATGGTACCTTTTTAAAGTCGCTTTTATTTTTCTCATTCCAAACGAAATGTAAAAGTAAAACGTTGTGGACTAATTACAATTAACTCTGCAAATGTTCTTCCATTATTCCAAACAATTTCATCTTCATTAAAAATGTTGATTAATTAGGGGTTTTCTATTAATCCCAATTAAAAAAGGTCATTAAAAGAATCGTATGAAACTCTATGAGAAATCATATGGGTAAATGTTTCGGGAAGTCTGATAAGGAATCATATGAGTATTATATGACAATCGTTATGAAAAATCTTTTGAGAAATCTCATAAATCTTATGAGTAACCTTGTGAGAAATCTAATGAGAATATATATGATTTTACGTAAGGTTTCTCATTATAAAAATTATATGATCTCTCATAATGTCTCATGTTTCATATAATTTTTGTGAGAGAAATAAAATCGGATAATTTTTTTTAATACAACATATTACATATATTTTTTGAGACCTATCAATATATTAATATTATGAAACCAAAATATTATTTTCACTTGGGTGAACCAGGTACAAGCTTGAAGAAAAAAAATTCTTTCCACCGAGTGTAAGGATAATAAATTGTACAAATGAAATGTGATTGAACAGGCAGCAGATACGGCACTGCGCCGCTCGGCTTGGCCGTGTTAAGTTTGTACGCCCGGTATTTGCATGTGTCATCTTGGTATTAGTTCATGACCTATATTTACCGTAGGGCCAGGTTCACATTCCACCTGTCTATTACCCAAGGCCAAGCCGTCGTTATAGAAAGTTTTTCCAAAATAAATACCATACTTTTATTTTTATTACAGAAATGCCTTTTCTGGTTTTCTAATGACGTAACACCCTTCCGGTTCCCCCATTGAATATTAAAATTTGATCCGACGCAAGATACCTTTTGGCCTCATTATATTAAACGTGTCAGGCTTGGCTTTGATTCGGTCGTTAATTTTACTAAATAGAAAAAAAGAAATTAATAAATAACGGTAACAGAAGGTGATATATATATATGATGAAATATATGCCAACCAACAATCGAACTTCATTCAATGCATATACATTCAGTTTTATAAGCTATAAATTTAATATTCAATATTATTCTATAGAATATTGTAAAAATGTGATACTGAATACTAAATATTACAAATATCAACTCTAGCAAATTTAAAAAAAAATTTTTAATATCATGAGTCTAAAGTTGAATTATTGAATATTAAACATTATAGTGAATATTATAAACTGGTTAATATTGGATATTGAATATTGATTGAATATTGAATATTATACAAACACATTCTTTGGCTGCTTATTTTCACTTTTTTTATTTTCACATTTTTTGATCGTCACATATTTCTACATTCAATAAATTTGATTTTCATAAAAAAAGACTGAATCTTTGTTAGATTATTTCAGCTGTACGAATACCGCGATACATTGCAACTGAGTTTTCGCGAACATTTCACTGACCATCCGAAGCATCGGTTTGAGTTATTCATGCTAGAACCGGTGATACGGAAAATCAACTTGAGAAAAGTGAATTTACATATTGCCATGAAATCGTCCGTTAGAGGAGTTACAATTTTGTGTATGGTCACACTATTCAGGGAAAGTGAAACTGGATGTTTCGAATTGAGTCGTGTCCTTTTGAAGTTTCCTCAAATGAATAGTTGTTATAACGGTCGTTGCGTAATGCAACAACGGAGGATTACAGCAATTTTATTTCTTTTTTTTTCTAACTTACCATACATTTGATGAAATTTACCAAAAATTTTGAATTAACACAACATTATATTATACTTTTATATAACGATTTGGGGAATCATCTTGAAACATTAAAAATAAAATAACAGTTTTAATTTTATTTATTTTTAATTAAGTTTAAAAAAGAAAACAATTTTGTTTATGTAATTATAAAATAATTTCAAGGAGTAACTGGGCTGCAAGAAAATATTATGTATCTATGTTATATAAAATACAATAACTATACACAAAAACTGAGTGGCAAGATTTTTTTTACGTTTCAGTTCTAAATAATTGTTTTTATTTGTAAATAATGTATCCGCATGCTCACATTACGAGTACTTCGCTGTATTCTAATTTACGTCACTTTAGTGAAGCGAAAAATATATTGACGTTTATTACCATTTAAAGTTCGTATAGTTGATATATCGATATTATTTTGAAGCATGTGTCATGTATTGCTAATATTAATATAATGTAAATTTATTATCAATATATTATTAATATACTTTTCGAAACATATACTTTTTTTTCGTCCTTTATATATAATCTATATGTAACCTTATATAGACTATATATATCGACTCTATAAAAGATCAATCGATTCCGAAATCGAACTTTTAATTTCTACTTAAAAAAAAATTTCAAAACCCGGAATCGACTAAACTTTAAAACCGGTTTTATACCGGTTTTGAATCGGTTTTTCTCGCAAGATTTTTATAATTTATAAATGAGTTTGATTACTAAGAGTACGAGTTCGTTAAAATTACGCTATATATCGTAAAACTTACGAAATACTTGTAAAGTAACAAATACTGAAAACAAACATTGCTAAAGATTCAGCCCTGCTTAATTTTTTGGTATAGAATGAACAAAATGAAATTTTATTGACCCATTTTAATGTTTCATTATTGAAATAAAAAGAAACTTCACAAACAATTGTTTAATAATCATATTTATATTTTAAAAGGTTAACATTCAAATAACATGACAACATTTTCGTTATAGTTCCACTGATTCAAGATTATAATTTAAATGAGGTAGGGGAAGCTTATAACTTTTTTTTTGTAACAATTTTATATTTTTAATTAATTTTGAATTGAAAAATTTAAATTTTCAATTCAAATAATAAATGGAAGAGTACAAAATTTTATATGAACGTTTCGAAAGTTAAACTACCAATTTCATTTGTTATAACAGAAATTGTTTTCAGTTGGAAAAAATGTTGCAAACTTTTTATACACACATAAAACATAATAAAACAAAGTTTAAATTTAAATAATTTAAAAAGAAATAGAATCAATTAATTTCAACATTGTACGTAATATTAAACAAACTTTTTGACCTTTGTCTACAATTATAAGACCACGTAAAATTTACAAAAAATTTTATTTAAAATAACAATTATCATCGTCATTTTGAGCGAAAATTAAAATAATAGCACGTTTGTATAATAATATAATTATTAGCTCTGAAAATATTTGAAAAGTCGTAATAAAACTGTAGAATGCAAAACGGCGTAAAAATTTGGCTAAATTTGGTAAGAATTGTTGCAAAAAGTTGGCGCGTTGTTTTTTATTCAACATCCAAAACCTTACGGCGCCAACGACCCAGATTCAGGCTAGTGATCTCGGCAACCGGTGACGCAACGATGAGACCCCTTCCTTCAACTATATACGAATGTTCTTCTTGAGAATTACATAGGAACACTGAAGGTCAATGGAAGAAGGAAAAAAAAGTGCAATGCACACCAAAGTTATTCACATTAATATTGCAAGTTTTTCGTCCTTTTCTTTTATTCGTTTATTTATCGAAAACAATCAATTTGAATTCCTGAAATAGAAATAACTGTATTTTATACTTGAAAGTAAACTTAGGATTTTGAACTCTCGAGTACTCGGTCGATAGAACGCGACAGTAGAAACGCTTCGCGAAAATTTGCAACCTTTTTTCATCGTTTGATACGGAAGTTTTGACTTTTTAATCAACTTTTTTCAACCAATTTTTCGTTGGTAAACAAATATTGTTAGTCGATAATTATTTTGATAATTAGGGAGCTACTTAGATGAAAATATTTGTAGGATTTAAAGAATTTTCGTTTTTTGAAGGAGTTAGAATAATGTCAAGACGTTTTTTTTAAGAATCAAAGTAATTTTTTTATTCGTACTTTTCGTTAGAATTATTTTGAGTTAAAATCGAAAAAAATTATCTTGATTTGGTAGAATTAAAAAAAAAATTGTTCTAAAATTGATTTATTTATCGTAAAAAAAGTTTACAATAACTTTGTTTTTATCATACTACATTTTGTGATTTTCCAAATGTAATTGATAATTCAAAATGATAAATTAGCGAAGTGAGCTACAAAGTTATGTTAATAAGTGTGAAGACATAAAAACTTTCACCCGAAGAGTAACATGAGATTTGACAAAAAGTGGTGCCAAAAAATAAGAAAATATTAACCCGTAATGTGAACAATATAACTCATACTACAATTGGTATTTTATGAGTTGATACATTTTACAATTTCCATAACTTATTTTACACGATCAAAATAATATTTAAATAATAATAATAAAAAAAGGACTCAACGAAAAAATGAATTTACCGGGGTTGGAAAAACAAAGCAGATAAATAAATAAATTAATAAAAACATTTAATCGTAAGGTATCGTGTAGCGAATGGCTTGAAAACAAAGTCCGATTATAAATAAACAAACAAGTAAATAAAGAAAGGTCAAATCAATTCTAAAATATTGCAATCGATTCGAAAACAAACTAGTATCACGAAAATAAATAAATAAACAAACAAAGGTCAAACGAGTCGTAAAGTATCGACTTGAAAACAAACTGGGATTTGGCAAATAAATATAGAAATAAATAAATAATTAAACAAATCAAGGTCAAATTAATCCTAAAATATTGCAATTGATTGAAAAACAAACCAGTGTCACGGAAATAAATAAACAAACAAACAAAGGTCAAACGAGTCGTAAAGTATCGACTTGAAAACAAACTGGGATTCGGTAAATAAATATAGGAAGAAATAAATAAATAAAGGTCAAATTAATAGCAAAGTAATGCGAGCGGCTTGAAAACGTTGGCTGATAATTCATAGAAGCGAAGGAAGGTGGAATGGCCACGCACAATTTTACACGTGTGCGTAGTTACGTGTAGCGAAGCCAAGGTAAGGACATGCTCTTCACCTCGTCTCGCCACCGAGAGTGGGTTCATTGGACGCCGACGGCCGCAAATTTACCGTTAGGTAGTCTTCTTGGCAAAACCCTACAGCCCGAGCCGAGCTCGGGGAAGAGCCTGCGTTCCTTCTTCGGATTCCACGCGACGCCCGTGTCATCGCTGGGTTTCGCTATTCGAGCCGGAAGAGAAGCCAAGCGTAAAACGTTGCGCTTCGCCGCGAACCAGAATCCGTCAACAATCTTGCAAAAGATCTTTGCACGGTCAAGGTGACACTAACAATCTTCGGCCTGCTGGCAATAACAAAAATTATTATTACCCCCCGCCCGCGAAAGTCGGCCTTTTTCGCCTACGCGGCCGATCGGCCGATCGATCGCTCGCAATTTGTCCGGCGGTTTTCTTGTTTTCGCCATACGCGCGCTCCTTTTGACCCGCCGATTCCGTTTTTCGACGTTCACGCTACTTTTGCCCGGAAACTTGACTTGTCGATTTTTATTTCATTTTTGTTTCTCTTTTTATTTTATTCTTACCATCGCTATTATTAATTACTTTTTTCTTTTTATTAGACTAATTTATTGTTTAATAATTTTTACGAATTACTTAATGTTTTTAGAAATTGCGAAATATATCGTAAAATCTACGAAATGAAAACAGGGAAAGAAGTATCTGTACATTTAATTAAATACCTTCAAGTGATTTTTTTCATTATAATAGTTCTTCTATTATTAAGTATAATATATACTTGGTTATAAGTTAAATACGTTTTTCGTAGCACATCAGTTTATTAACATATAGGTCAAACTTTACGACATATATAGTCAATATTCAAACGTTTTGTAATTTTTACGATCCTGGTATCCAAGTGGAAATAATGACAAATTCATAGCCTTTTGATGAAAAATTGTGATCCAACACGAATAGTGATATAAGTACTTGTATTTATTATTTTTTAATGTAGTTTTATCATTATTATTATTTATACTTCGTTCGAACCTGTTGATAGGCGAACATCGCAAATGGTACTTGAAACTTTATATACGATTCGCAACGTTTGCGTATTAACAGGAAATAATTATTCCTAAAATTAACTTTTTTTTAATTATATCGTATTTCATCGAAGCATCCACATATATAATTTTAATTGACATTTATAACAATTACAACTATTATTTCGCTAATTGTATAAAAAAATAATCTGATTAAAGCAGTTATTCCGCGGACTATGCGGAGAAAATCGTTATGTTACTTAAACATAACTTGTATTAAAGTTGTTCCAGTAAATGTTGGATTTATGTAAATTAGGATAACTCTGACGTGAGTTATGTAAAGTTACATAACATTTTTCTTTATTAATAATCATCGTTTTTGAAATGATTTTTCATAGAAAAATTATTTTTATAGTAAAATTACTTTAATACGTGCATCAAAATAATACTTTTTAATAATATATTTTTTATAATCTAACACTGTGTAGTTTATATTTAAACATCATTAAATAATTTTTAATAATGTTTAAATCAAACGCAATTAAATTGGTGAACAATGTTTGTCACATTGTAATTAAGACTAAAATTATAAACAAAAGTTGCAAAATTATTTCAAAACATAAATAATTGCACGGTGTGAATCACTGGCTCCATTTTTTTTTTTTTTTTTTTTCATTTTGAAGAAACGGTTCACAACAACAGAAAAGATATTAATGAATCATACGGTACAGTCGGTGACTTTAATGCCCGAACTTTTCAGAATTAAAAGAAAAGATCGTCATTCGGTGTCTGCGCGCTTAGCGCCCAGATAATTGAAGATTTAAAGAAAGAAGAATAAAACCGGAAGAGAAAAAAACAACGAAAAAACAATCGGGGAACAATAAGTGTTCAGAATTTTTGCAGTTGTTAATGTATAAATACAACAAAAACGTACTTTTCTCAACGAATATTTTGTTGGAATAGTGACTCATTGTACTGTTCAAAAGTGAGTTGCTTGAATTGTGGCGATTCGCACGGAAAAACACATCTGCGGACATTTTTTTTTTATTACGCATTCTCGCTTGCGTGGGTTTTTCTAAATTTATAGTTAAGTAAAAACCTTTTTATATCAATTCTTTATTTAAACCTTTTTTGTTATTGAACATTCCAGTATAGAGTATTTTATAAAATGTTATTAACCTTTAAATGACCATGTGGATATGGTCCTTTAAAGGATAATCAACTTCCAATGAAAGAAACAAAAACAAATATAAGCGAATAAACACAAACAACCATACGAAAATAAAAGAAAAAAAATAAACAAATTAATATATATGTATAGAAATATATATAGAAAATGTATATAGTATATATATACAAATATATATAGAAAAAAAAACAAACAAATATTAAACACCAAAATTGTGATCCTGTCGGAATATTTAATAAACAAATAAATTGATATTCGTGAATGTCAAAGGAAAAAAATCAAACTTTGAATATCGTAAATTTGCCAAATTTCGCCACACTCATTGACGCGAATCTATATTTACTCATTGTAATAATACCGAAAAGTTCGTCGAACGATCAACAATAGAAATGGAAAACGAAAGAGTTTGCGGCCGCGTTTTGTAATTCAGCGAAATATTTACAGCTATAGCACCGCTACTATGATGATGCGAATGATCTTGGTGCGCCTCACCTGTTGTTGAATGCAGCGGAAGTCTAGGAAAAAAGTTTCATAGAGCATTTGTGAACATTTTTCCGCGGCGTCGGGAACGCAAGACCATTGCCATTGAAACTGTTTGAAATAATAAAGCCCTTTCTACTTTTTGTAATATACGTCTCGTATACTGCTCTTTACCTGCAAAATTTGTACAATGTTTATTATAAAAATCAATAATCATTGCAGTTTACTGAATATCATTTATTGTATCTCGTAGTTTACGTCATCTCACTCTGCCGGTTATTTCTTATGAATGTTAAATAAATGAAAAATTATACAAAGTTTCATTCAATTAATTAATTGACAATTCGTCGGACAAAATCAAAATAATTGATATTGTATTTACAAAATAAGGACAAAAACGTATAAATATTTGAAAGTCAACAAAGGTCAAATAAAAATATTGTTTTTGTTTACATTGGTCAGATAAATCCTTGTTTTTGTTTTTGTTTACATTGTGTATGTATATGTATTTAATTTTACTTGAAAACATTAATACAAATTGTTGTTTGATTCTAACAACAATTTTACAAATATTGCAAACAATAAAGTTTTAAAATTACGTAAACAAGAAAAAAAAAGTGGCACCTCCTTGAATTTCCAAACTCTTTCAAAGGGCGTATTTTTCGGGCGAAGACCGCAAGAACACCTTTTTTCCGTTGCCCCTTTTTTTACCTCCTGAATTGACGAATAGAGATAAATGCTTTAATGCAGGTACATTAGATCAATGAAGTGGTAGCGTACGCAGGAAGGAAAACGAACATGCGGCGTTGAAAAATAGATCTAATTCAGCTGCTCCGTTCTCCCACGCTTTTCACGCTTTTACTATCAAATCGAAAATATGATCGTATAAATTTCCACTTTATACCTTCCCGCCTTTTAATACACAATCGCAACCCTTCCGCTTTTGTCACTATTCTTCTTCTAATAGAGAGATGATATCGGTGCAAAAACGATGAGGCTTTTGTAAAAATAAAGTAGAAATTATTAAAGTATATTACTGCAAAATTTTGTGACAATTTGTTGTTGTTCAGATTGTTTTATTGCTTTATAAAAAAAAGGAATTTTGTACAAACAATTACCGAAACTTGCTTTGTGTTCAAAAAATGTATTTTATCAATATAATATTTTTTTATATTCTAAAACAATTTGTGGAGTAAAATTGAAAATAATATATTTTTATTTTGTAAAGAATTATGATCAAAATATATTTTACAATTTCTCTGCAAAAATACTTGTTTTCAAGACCCCTAATCATATATTAGGAATTATTTGTCATATTACGTCTCAGTCAATTAATTTTGTGCAAAATTAATCGAATTAATTAATGAGCTTTCAAAATATGAATAAAATTTTAAAAGACGATTTACAATTTAACAGTCAAAGTTATACGATTGTTAAAAGCCGAAGATCCCGGAATAATTCAATTGGACAGATGAAAAAGGGAACGAAACATTGTAAAAAGGATAAAAAGGATACCGATACAAGTACTTGAAAGGAGTAAGCCGTATGTCTTTGTGGGAAGCATTTTGCAAGAGAGAATAAATGATAAAGAGGAATGACCAATTATGTTATATAATAATAGGACGCCATACTTGAATATACCTGATGTCTCTTTTTATTCAAACAATGGAAAAATTGTATCAAGAAGAGTAATTTTTACGTTTGAAAAAATCTAGCCTCCAATTTTAGATTGGAAATTAAGTCCAAATCAATGAAATTTGTGGACATACAAAAACTGATCTATTGCTCCAATAGTAATAAAATATCAGGATTGTATAACAATAAATAATGATTATGTAATTAATATTTTAATAATTACAAAATAGCCCAGTAAATGTAATTAAATTTTCATTAGATATTTCAAAAAGATAATTAATATATTTAAAGTACGAAAAACATTTAACAATTTTCGAACCATTAGAATCTTCATCCAAAATTTTTCAAATTCATTTAATTTCAAATATTTTTTATCTATGAAACAACATTTTGTAATTTATGAAATATAGTCACAATTTTAATAATTATTCTAAAATCTTTTTCTCGGTACATAAATATCAAAATAAACTTGAAATCGCTTCTTCTCGGCAAGAAAAGTATCGTTTGCAACGCTTTGCAATTCCCATTCAATTTTAATATCGAACGCACGAAGAGTTCCCAGCAACGGCATAATGCCAAGAAAATGTTATAAATTCATTGGGATTATCCAAGACGACGGAATCCGATTACAAAATGAGATTGCAAAAATCATTCATCGCCCTGCGTATAATAATCGCGTTCACATTGTTTCCAATTAACAAAGACAATTAAATTGAGGCACAAGAACAGGGAAGGGAGATATGAAAATGATTGAGATGTACTACTGTATATTATAGCGCAGTAATATTATTTGCAGCGCGTTAAACCCTGAGCATTGAGCCATGCTGCAAAACGGTTTACTGAACATGAAAATCACTGAATGTTACCGAGCGAACATTCCAACGTAGCAGAGCAAAGCTTTGATGTTTGAAAAAAAAGAAAAAATTCATCATCCGATTTTGCAAATCAAAAGTCAAGTCGATTCAAGTTGATGGATTTCAAGTTACGATACATTTTGTTTGATGATAAGTTAGAAATCAATAACTTTTGACTTTAAACGTAACGTTTCGACTTTTTTTTTTTTTTTTAAGTTAACACCTAATTTTCATTCTTATTAACTTTTTTAATTTCATTTAACTGGGTGCCTAACATGGAATCTTAAAATTTGAAGTCTGAATATTTAAATTGATAATTTGAATTTTGGAAATTTTGCATCTGTAAATAGCAAAGAGGAGAGAATAATTCTAAATCTAATTTTGCATTTTCCAGGAACTTGACTCTACAAACGTCCTCCAATCATCGCAGTTGACTTTTCAGCGACTATTCGGTTGACTGTAAACTGCGAAGTTGAAAATGTGGAAAAGTCTTAGATTCGAGACTAAAAACACGCCGACACTCAAAGTTAGCTGAACCCGGATCGTGCACGGATACGCTCGTCGCGAGTTGAAATCCGCTCGGGCGAATTGTTTTCGCTACCGTGTCAGGAGAAGAAGCAGAAGGAGTAGAAACGGGAAGAGGAAAGACCGTGAAAAAAGCGGAGCAGATGAGGAAAAAAGAGTGAGTAAAAGAGAGAGGATAGAAGAGTTAGGGATTGAGAAGGGAAGGGGGAGGAGAGGACTAGGGGAGGAGATGAAAATGATTGATTGATTGATCAGACATTTATTAAAGTCCTGAGTTAGACTTGCCACCGATTATGCAGATAAATGCAGAGAAGAAATAAACAAATATGAAAGTAGAATTAATTAATATTAATTAATAGTTGAGTGTAATTTGCAAAAATAAAAAATAAAAATAAAATACAAAAAAAATCACATAGAAAATTATAAAACTACATCGATATTTATGCAAACATATGTACAGTAAGATACAGGGTATTGAGAACCCAGTATATTAATTGCAACAGATAACAAAACGGGAATTGGAATTTAAATCTACAAAATTTCACAAGTAATAATAATGTAATATATATACTCATTTTTGAAAATTTTCAGCGTTCATTACTTTCTTAATTAGTCAGAATTCATTGATTAATTGATCGATCGATGAGTCGTTTAATTTAATTTATAATTAGTTGATTGGCGGATTGACTGAACAATTCATTAATTGATTGAATAATAATTTGATGGATTCAATGATTGGCAAGTTGATTCACCGATTGAATGATCAATTGGTTGATTGACAATGATTTAATCGACAGATCAAATGTTTTTCGATCTACGGTTGATTGACTGATCAATTTTTGATTGATAAATTAACTGACTGTTTGGTTAATTATTTAATCGATTCATTAGTTGATAAGTTAATTAGTTATCAATGTTTATATTACTACTTGTATATATAGAACTTTAGGTCAAGAATCTTAGAGACAAAATTGCAAAATGTAATATTAACAAAAAAATAATTACAAAAAGTAATAACAATATCAACAACAATAATATTATTAATAATAACGATGATAATAATGATAATAATAATGATGACGATGATAATGAATTAGCAACTAACGTAATCTACATCTGGATGCTGCAGAAACGGCGGAAAGAAATGGCGGATAAATAAAATGCATAATAATAATAAAAGGAGACACGGAGCGAGTGAGGTGGAGCGAGCGCGAACGGGAGACAAAGGGAGGAAGGAAGGAGGAAAGAAAGAAGCTCGCGGAGGAAAGGAAGAGGGAAAGAAAAGCCTGGGGCCGCGAACGGGAGGAAGAGGCGCGCGTTAAAAGGAGAGAAGGAATGCACCTCTACAGAACATGTGCATATATATAGAACATGTGTATTCTGTAGCGGGCTGAGAGCTTAAGGTAACAGTTGTATGGAAGGAACGAGTCAAGGAAACACGGCTGGCCGAGAGAAAGGGGGGCGCGGGGCGCGGGCCGGGGCGGACCGGAGAAGCCAAGGATCGGGGGGAGGGGTGACGCGGAGTCAAGCGACGGCCGAGAGGCTAGCGGGGGACAGGGTCAGGGGAAGAGGAGGCGGCGGAGGAGGCAAGAAGAGCGAGGGGTCCGGGGCCCGAGGCTGGTGGTGGGGCTGGCTCACGGTCGGGGCCCGAGGTCCTGGCCGAGATCCGGACGCCGCGTCAGTCGTACTTACGAAACTCTATTCGCGTGCATTGCGTTTCTGTGTGTCACCATTATATACACATTTATATATATATACATATATATACCCATAAATATCAACACATATGTACATATATATCTATGCGTAGATATACATATATATTCAACATACGTAATTACACGTATGTATATGTATATGAATGAAATAATAAGAGACGCGTCGCATCGAATATAGCCGTGCGGGCGAAAATATCGACGGAATCGAGCTGGTTCGCTCGTGGCATCGGCTCGGTCGGCGGCCTGCTCCTGAAGGATTATCCTGAGGATTAACCGCGGGTTGGTTCCGTATCGTCGAGTGACCGGAGTAGTGGTGCTACGGTCGGGACCAGTCGGGACCAGTCGCTAGGCTGGAAAAGGGCACGAGACGAGAAGCGAGCGAAGCGAGACAGTCAGTAGCTTTGTCTCGTCCGGGCGCGGACGGTTCGTGCGGTTGTCAATTCCGGCTCGACGTCCGCGGGGACTCAAATGGTGTCGCGACGGTGACTCTCCGCTAACGCTCTGACGCACTTCACGCCAAGATGCCTAAGATCTTTCTGATCAAGAACCGGCTCCACCAACAGCAATTACGGCTCATCGAGGCGCAGCATCTTGGAAAGAGCCCGCCGCTCGGGGGAAAAGAGAGCCCGCTAGGGGGCTCGGAACCGCTTAGCCTTATCGTCAACAAACATCAGTGTAAGTGCCAAAGCAAACTTCCAAAGAGAATATTTTACTTGGCGCCAGCTAGCGCATCTTCGAGTCGGCTTGGCACCAGCGTGCTACCAATTTCAGCCCAACGCCAGCTTGGTTACAGCTTAATATCAACTTGGATCCAGTGCCGACTGGGTTCACCTTGAAACCAGCTTGGGACCAGCTTGGTATCAATTCGGTACTATCTTATTGTCAATTTGGACCCAGTGCCAACTGGGTTTACATTGAAACCAGCTTGGAACCAGTTTGGTATCAACTTGAACCCAATGCCTAGCAAGCTCCATCTTGATCGTCTTGAAACCAACTTACTAGCTCCCTACCAGTTTAGCACCAAACTGGTATCACCTTGAACTCAACGTTTAGCTGGGTTCACCCTGAAACCAGTTTGGTATTACCGCAGAATTAGCTTAATAATACATTGATACCAGTTTGCTATCAACTTGAACCTAGCGCCAACATGGTGCCATTTTAAAACCATCTTGGTACCAGCTCGGTATCAACTTGGACCCAGCGCCTCGAGTCTCGGTACATTACCGCGGCATTGCACGCCGTAATGCACCGCGATTCCATTTTCAAACAGGTTTAGCCGTCCAGCTTGGACACCGTTTTTGTGCGCCAAAGCTTTAATCGGCAATTCATTTCGATTCGCTGTACATACAGTTGACGAAATTACCGTCGTCGCAGCTCTTATTCCTCTAGTCACTCCACTCTAACACTTAATTTTTTTTTTCAATTATTTATAACCTTTTTCATCTTATTTTCGTGTGGGAACTTTCGGATCGGATATTTCCCTACTTCTGCTCTACCCCTCGTGTACCCCCACCCGTATTACTTCATGGTTAAAATAAAAAATGAATAGTAAATATTTAAGATTCGCTTACGTCACCTTGAAAAGTTAATGAAATAATTTAACATTTACTTTTCATATTTTTTTAAAGAAAATTATCATTTTTTAATCAAAGTAATACTGTAAACAAAATACTTGCAAAGACTGTAAAATAATAATTAAATTTTGATTCTTATTCTAACATGAATCGTTTTTGAAAATGAATTAAAATACCAACCGTCGCGATCAACGTAAGTTTTTCTCCGATCAATATAACCAAATTCTTACTTTAAAATTATTCATTGTTACAAAATTGTTTATTGTAAGAGTTTGTTTAGATTCAAGATTGTAAGAGTTTGGTTAGGTTCAATCGGAAGAACAAATTCCAAAGAGTCAAAGCCTGTACGTCAGCTGCAAGCAGCCATTTTGGTTACAAAGAAACCGTGCGTTGGAAACGGCAAACCTTTTATACCTGTCGTACCTTTAAAATACCTACCACAGTGTAAATAGTAATACAAACTCTTGTTAACTAACCAAATAATTTAATCTGTTGTATATAATATAATTTTTTAACATATATAATTAATTTACAAATAATCATTCAAAATTAATGACAACCAATTAACCATTAATTGTTCTCATTTTTTAAGTTTAAGTTTTAATAATCAATTATTATCATTAATAATGGAATGGTTTTGTCGTCAAGTTGAAGTAGAATTACTTTTCTTCACTTGTAATTATAATTTTTCAATGCCAACAGTGTTCAGGTTCAGTTGCTTTTAACATTGCAAATGTGCAACATGCGCTAATCTGTATTCTTTCGATTAATTATCCAAATTTATTTTATTTATTCAAATTATTCAAAAAAATGAATAAATAAAATGAAAATATCAACCGATGAAAAACTTTGGATATTAATAATAATAATTTGAAGAAAAAAAGACGTCTTTAAGTGATCTTCCTCGCGTCGTGGCAAGGTTAATGTAAACTTAATTTTACTCTTTAAACTGGCTAGAACAGAGTGAATAGTTGCATGAAAGTTGTGTAAATGTACAGAGAAAGAACTAGTCTAATTAGAGGGTTCACGATTCTATGTGTTTATATGGAACGTATACGTGCGTACACTTTTATTCGTTCTAATTCAATAATCTGTTGATATAAAATTACGTAATTTGAAATTAGAAACAACAATTTTCTTTCTGATAAAAATATTTATAAAAATAATTCATTTGACCTAATTTATTCACTTATTAATTGCAATTATAATATTAATTTATTCAAATTTTAATTGCATTCTAATTATGAGCAAATTTAATTACAAGTAATTATAAATATTATAGACTAGGTTTTACTCTATCAGTTTATAATTTTCAAAATTATTTTTGAAATAAACACTAAATTTATACGAAGCAATTTTAAGGTACTGTACACATCGTTTTTCGAGACACAAATAATTTTTTTCAAAATGAGTGACGATTGTTTAAATGTGAACTTTAAATATCAATCCGAATTTCCATCTTTCTCTTTTTTCCCGATAAGAAGAAAAGAAAAGCATAGATAACTGAAAATAATACAGCTGTAAATGTTGTCATTTATTAAAAAAAAATGAAATTTTTATTTATCTTAAAATATAAATATTATATAATTTATGTAATATTATACGGTAGAAAATATTATGTTACCTCAATATAACTTTTTGAAGTTATGATCTCATAAATATTGATTTTTCTTCAATAATTCTAACGTAAATTACATTAGCATAACATTTTCCACTGTATAGTAAAAGAGGTAATTATTGTGTAGTTTTTGCGAATTTTGTTTGAAATTTACAAAAATATGGGTCTTGTAAACGTAAACAGAAAATGCCATAGAAAGAATTTGGATCCCTTTTATAGTTTATAAAAAAAAAAAAAAAAAAAACGTAACATATTCTAATGCCACTTTTTCTGTATTCCGTGCATTTAATTGCATTTTATTAAATCTGCTGCAAACAATAATCAATGTCATAAATAATCTAATAGATTACCACCAGATTATTCATAAACATTGACTGCGCATATTTGTTGCTCTGAGAGTAATAAATAAGTGAATAGAAAAAATTCTGCAAATTTTAGTTAAGGTTCCAAAAAGACTTTGCCTCATATGTAAATAATATTACGGTAAAATAGTACCGTAAAATGGAGCAGTTTTATTGAAGCACGTGTGCTCTGCTGAAACAGTAATTAAAACACAATATATCTCGTCAAGTTACATTAACTTTGTATCGACGGAATTGATACGTGCGCCTCTTAAAGATCTATGTAAATCAAATGCACTTTTGTAAATCAATTTTTTGCAGGTTCAATTCCAATCAGATCCATTTTTATTCGATGATTTATAATGTATTTAAATGTAAGGTATTACGTATGTAGTTACGAATTGATCAATCCAATTGAGTTGTTCAAATTATTGAAAAGTTTTCTAGACGATGTCGCCCAAGTTGAATTAATAAACAGGAATCGTTTCGGTTAAATATAAAGTCAACTTTTTCTGGTGGTTTTTTGCACTTTGGAGAGCAAATGCAAAAATGATGAGGAAATATACATTTTATAAATAATCTTTACAGATTTTTGTGATTAGTTATAATTACCATATTTTCAAGTGAACTGTTTCAAATTTACATTTACAATTTACATTTATTTTGTGTATAAATTCTCTATAAACATTTAAATAGTCAACAAAATCTAATTTTTTTATAAAACGACATATTCAACTAAACTTTTTATACAAATATTATTTGAATGGCAAATTTCATTATTATTATTATTATTATTTTTTACTTGTAAAAATTAATTCATTTTATTTGAACTACAATTCAAATTTTGTCTACAACAATATTCAACTGTAAGATTAACCCCTGCTTTCAAGTTATCGGGCTATGATACGCAAAATGCTGGTCGCATGATGCAAAATATTCATTCACAATATGTGAAATGAAACCCGCATATACCCTCACAAAAGAACCAGATAAAGTAATTGGGAATCCATAATCGTCAATAATTTTAGTGATAAAATTCATTGAAGCAGATTACTACTTAGTGGTTGCAATATGAACATTTTAATTGAAAATTGCTTTGAGTACGACTTTAGTTACCCTTACCTTAATTCTTCTGATTATTCACAAAAAAATCAGTTTTTACTACTAAAAAGTTACTTTTTAGTATTGAAATTTTGAGAAGAAATTCTAAATTTCTGTTTTATGTTGGACGAATTTTGATATATATTGTTGTTATCCATTACATGTAATTCAACTTTAAATCATATTTATATTAAATAATTATTGTATTGACATCAAACCAATGTATCTTATTTAGTGATGAAATAATTTGTGAAAGGCCTACATAGAATTAATTTAAATTAATTTAAACTCAATAAATTTAGAATGAAGTTATATAGAAGTTAAGAATATTTATATGTTTCCAAAAAAGTAAACCTGGAAAACAAATTTTAAGTATGAAAAATTGTCATTAAAACGTTTTCAATTCAACTTCAATAAATATCTTCTAATATAAAGAAAATATTTGTGTCAGAAGAATATTAGTTAAAAAAAACAATAATTTTATTATTATTGTTTCATTATTTACTTGTCACCCCTTTTTACATGGACAAATTGATATTACATATTACTTTCGACACCAATGGTTGTAATAGAAAAAAGTTATCAGTTTTTATTTCAGTAGTAATAAAAGTAAAAATGAATACAAAATGCATAAGTAAATTTATGATTTATTTGTAAGTATTGTGTAATCTTATTGCCGGAGAAAGGAAATGCATAAGGAAAAAGAAGTATGCATTTCGACATCTAAGTGAAAGTGCTTTTTTGAAGAAATGGGCTACAATTATAAGAAAGATTAGGGTTGCCACGTATTTCAGATATCAATCCCGTGTTAGAATGACTAGTCAGGTAGAAATACAAAGAGGAAACAGGTGTTCTAGGTGGCGAAGAAAAATCTGTGGGGTATAAGTTTTACATTTCATTAAAACCAAATTTATATATATATATATATATATGATTCGTCTGTAATTTTGAGTACATTAATTAAAATTTGAAGCAATCAATTTACTTTCTATTTTTGTAAACTATTCACAAAAATCTAAACATTTATTCATTAAATTTAAACAGTTAGAATATTATGACATAACTGGTTTTTGAAATTGTACTTTATATGTATTAAACATTTTTTATATTTTTAAAGATTTATTAATTTTAACAGTTAATAATGTATAAATAACACTTTTTATTTACTTTAACATTTTAAATTGAATACAAATCAAACCAATCAGACATATTTATTTTTATTACTAATATTTAACTGTCTTAAAAATTTGAATGACTGATTTCAATAAATCAGTTTCTGTTTTTAAAACATTTTCATAATGAAGTGTCGAAATAGAAAGTAAATGATTAATTATGAAAATCTGAAAAAAGCTGTTGATTACTGATTCCGATTTCGCATATAAGTATTATTTTATTTTCATTTAAATTTTATAATAAAAATAAAAAATAGCTGGTTGAAAAGCAGAATTTTACAATTCGTCACTCGGTTATTAACTAAAGTGAAAATGAGATTAATCTAAAATAAACGTCGCTCCGCAGTAGGCACATGTCGATTATGTATATACGCCTGCATTTCAGATTTAGCCGATATAATCGTCTTCTATACGTAATCAACTAGATCTCTGCAGTACCGATTACGTGACTTATGAATCATGAATGACTTTTTCATTAAAAAAAAAGTGAACAAGTATTTTTACATATTTATCATTTTTACAATATATCGAATGCTGCTTCCCATCTATGTTTGATGTAATCGTTGTAGATACTTAAAAGCAATTTTTTTTTCATTCTTTTCGTTTACTTAGTCATTCATTATAATTATATTTTTATAATTTCGCGTAAAATCCTTTGCATGTCGTTTGCAATTTTAAGCGATTTATTAAACCAAATTAACTTGAATAAAAACTGAAGGCAAGAAAAAATCGTTCGTTTTTAACTTAACATTTTCAAACGATAAAATTCCTTCAAGTTCCTGGATATCGTCGATTTCGAAATCGCTTTTATAAATTTGAAACGAGTTTTTACCGCGATTGCCCAACAGTTTTGTAATGCTTTTCAATGTTCTTCTTCAAACTTCTACAATTTAAGTTTCGACTTCTATTTGTCATAGCCACTTCGATCTTATCCAAACGCCGGACATTTTCTGGATATCAATCACTCGCACCCTTAAATTAATTGCTCCGCTTATCAAATTTATCACCTGTTTTTCGAAGTGCCGGACAATTTGGTAATATGTATAAAGAAAAATTAAAAACCATTCGTTAAAAATTAATTTAAAATTCAAATTAATGAGGAAATTAATGGAAATAAAAGAACGTCATTAATTAATTATATCTTTTTATTATTATAAATAAATATATTTTGTGTATTTTATTTTAATTAATGCTTTAAATTGACGAGGAATGTTTAATTTAAATTTTAAAATATAAAAAAGAAGGTTTTTTGATTGTCGAAAAAATTCGTTAATTAAATTTTCATTGAAATGATAAACAAATGCATATCGCGAAAATGCACGGTGAAAATTAAGGCGCGCTTTTAATTTTCCTATGAATATTTCCAATATGAGCTCTATGATTGTTTTTTGCCGATAGCATTCTTGAACAACGGTAAAACGAGTAAGGAGGCGTGGTCTTGTATACCAAGTTCATCCTAAAACAGGTTTGAAGAAGACTGGAACTACGCATTGTATTTCTTACTGCGTTCTTGAAAGCAGGAAATCACAGAACCGAAAAATTATGTCAATTCTTTTTGAACGGAGCAGCGACTTTTTCGATTGCGCGGCTATTTTTTCATCGCGCGTCTCGGCGGATCGACAATAATGTCAATAATTATTTAGGCGAGGGAAACAGAAAAACGATAACCACTCATTCTCCCGCGTCGGCAAACAAGCTGGATTTCCGAGATTTCCGATGCGCGGATTCACACTTGTCTATTTGGAAAGAAGTGTTTTTCGTTTTTTCTAATCAAATTTTTTTTCACAAATTTGTTTTTATGATTTTTTTGAAAATTTTTTTCTTTTGCATTATTCGTAATAAAATAACAACGAAAAAGTTTGTCTGTGTACAACGTAAGTTTTACAAATTTATTATTAATTTTACGACGTATAATGTCAGTTTTGCAAATATTTCTTCAACTTCACGATATATATCGTAGTTATGAAAATATATCATTTTACAATACATAACGTAAGTTTTACATATGCTTCGTGATTTTTACAATACGTAACGCGAATTATACACATACTTAATCATTAATCTACGATGTTATAAAGCGAATTTTGTAAACTTTTCATATGGTTTACGATAAATAGCGTAATTCTGACGTATATTCAATAATTTATTTATACTTGATCTCAGTAAACAATACTTTTAATTTAGTCGAATGAAGTTTACAACATTTGAAAAAAGCATTTTTTTCCGAAAACTTTTATGCCAGGAAACCTGCAATCCTCGAGCAATTCATAGTCCCGTCTATTTTCCCATCAGTTTTCTAGATGGCACACAAAGGTCTTTTTTTTCTGTATTCTTTTCAATGTACTTGCTACCTGACCGGAGCTTAGTCGTGGACCGCTTTGTGCACCATTCAAGTTCCGAATATTTTTTCCCACACTATTAGTGGTACCGCACAGGATGGACATTTAAACTCATAGGTGTTTCTGACGAAGCGTTCATTGATGTTAGGAAATTGATTGATCAAAACGCTACGATTAATTAAGGTACGAAGCCGCGCAAACAATTTGTGTAATTATATTTTGAACGTTTTATTAATTTTTACAACATTCGATAATCGTTAGCAAACGTCGAGTTTTTTGAACCTAAGGTCGAAACGAAACAAACTCAAAAATTACTGTACTGCACCATATAATTAATAAGTTTTAATTATTCGATGCCCTCAGTGATTAGTATTAATAGCAGAACATTTTTTTAATAAAACTGATTATGATTTTATATGCAGATTAAAGTTGTTGAAAATTTCAATAAAATATAAATTTTGTCTTGACCGCCGACAGACAAGTCACTTCTATCTTCGATCGTTTCTAATCAGCAAACACAAAAATTTTAATTTTCAATTTCATTCATTAAAAGTTCTTCAGTCAATGCATCTTTTTTGTAAGTGAACTGTTACGTCGACGAAATTGTCCGAGACGTCATCAAAATTTTGTCTACTGTAAATGTCGAAATATAGAAGTTGTACGACGTCGGGGTGACGTAGTCACGGACTCTTCATAATGTCCGTTGACTTACGACTTTAAACGGACGTTGCTTGCCATCATCGAATGATGACCTCGTTACTTCAATGTATTGAGACGATTTCCTAATTAGAATTTTAAAAAAAAATTGTTACATCGTTTTGATTTGTTTTACGAATACAATACAACGGATGTTAGAAGATAGGATTCACGCGACTTTTACCATTTTTTAATTTAAATATATATAATAAGAATCGGTTGTCAAAGTTTTACCATAGAAACCTTTTAGGATGTAATGTAGGAATTAAATACAGGAAGTTGTATATAAAAATCCAATAGATTCTTAAACGATTTTTTAAAATTTATAAAAACAAGAATATGAAGACTGAAATAATTGAAAATACTGATTTTTGTTTATAAAGAACTTTATGTTAATAACTCTCTTAATATGAGCAAAATGAAAAAAGAAAATTTTAATTAAAGGTATCTCTGTATCTCGTATGCTTTGAAAAATCTAACATCATACAGGAACATTTCTTAGAAGTGAATATTTTGCTCCTTTTATTTTTCTCTAAATTATTACAAATATTGAAACTTATACTAAGTCTAAGATTCGTCTCCTCAAATTCGTAGAAAATATTGTTTTCTATCCATGCGACTAATGTCCTAAATATCATTGGAAGCCAAATTCTCGGCTACTATCATTTTCATACTTTCTTCTCCATATCAGACAGAAATTACAATTCCTAAACAAATAGCATTGTTTCTTTTATGGCGAATTCGATATGTGTGCTAAAAGAAAACCATTTAACCAGCTGCAAATTTAATATAAAAAGTTTTTTTTTATTACAAAGAATTGATTAAAAAAATATTGATTAAAAATAAACCAGTAGTACAGTGTAAAAGGATAATGTTTTTAAATAATTTCTTTTTGTGCGATTCACAACCATACGCTTTCCTTGTATTTCAAAACTACAACCAATCTTTAATCCTCGATTCTTTTAATATACTTTTAACGAATGACGAATTCTATCTATCATTCAGCTTTCTCTATTCGCTGAATAAGCGCTTTTTCTTTCATCGCTTCCTATTTTCGAAATTGACAAAGTATAAAAAGTAAAGTAGAAATTCTAACTATAATCTATCCAGAAATGAAGCATATATGAAACAGGCAAAAAGTCAACCCTCATCTTGCAAAAACTGGTGTTTTAAATTAAGACGCCTATTAGCAAAATTAAATTTTTCTCGCCCTCTGCATTTTGAAATAAAACATTTCTTTCATCAATTTTTATTTAAAAACAACTTATTTTTGAGAATACTCCAATGCTAACAAATTCTGACGATACTTATGTAATTATATTGTCGTAAAAACTAGTCAATTCTTTTAAAACTAAACTATTCTGTCAAAACTAAATTTTCAAAGTTAAAACATCTTTAAAATAGAGTCAATAAATTTAATAATGCGAAAATTAATTGCAAATTGTTTCTAAAGTTGTACAAGCATAAATCCCGTCTCAGTTTTATTAATTTATTTTATGATGTAACACGACCGTGACCGAAATCGTGCACAATTCTGCAATGAGGCCAAGTGCACATTTTTCTCCTGTTGAGATTGCATTATAAAGGGAAAAAGTGTAGAAAGTTTCTGGAATCGTAAAATATTTGCAACATTTTTCTGGCGGATTTAAACTGTGGTTGAAATAATGTGTTGTTTTGCTGTTGTTTTTATTGTTATTGTTGTTTTGTTGTTTGTTGTTATGTTTATTGTTGTAACTGTTTTTATTGCTTTTGGTTTTGCTTGTTGTTGTTATTAAATGTATTGTTGTTGTTGTTGTTGTTGTTGTTGTTGTTGTTGTTTTACTGTTATTATTTTGAAACAATATCCATGACAATATAAAACTGATCAAAGCCGGAACCATTAATACGGATTTTGGATGTGAAGCGGAGCCGAAAAAATTTTTTTGCCCCTTCTAAGCGCGCGTGATTCGAAGGAGAAATCTGGCTATGGATTTTAATTTGGGTCAAGCCTATAGATTTAATGACCTTGGCCAGCGACGAATAAGAAAAGATATACCTTCAAAGCGGTCATTCCGTTAACGTAAGACACATTAGAAGCGGAGACGTGAAAGTAACGCATTTTCCACACGCGACCACGACGAAATTCCTTTTTTAAAATGATCATTTACATAACGTAGATTGATGCCAGGCGTGTTGAATTTAACCCGTAGTCATTAAATCATCAGTTCTTTGTAATGAAAGTAAATGCACACAAAGAAGAAATTACTAGCTCCGAAAACAATGATTACTGAACGTTCAGTTATTCTTGCTTCATCGTATTCATTCGATTTCCAAAAAACTTTTCAAAATTACGTTTCAAAGTGGAGACACAAAATAGTTTATTTATTCATATTAATATTCGAAAATTTGAAGTTTGATCTCCAAATGAAAGAAATACGTTTCAACTTAAACGTGGAAATGGTAATATTTTTAAACATGTGACGAATTATAGTTTTTTTTTTTTTTTAATTTTGTACAAAAAAAGATTTTAAAGATGCAAAAAGATACGAGACAGAAATATAAAAGTCGACTGTCGGAATTGAACTTCTTGAATCTTTTCGGTCAACTACTTATATATTGAGTTCAAAAGTTCATTTCGAATACTGATCGTCAAACTTCACAAAATCGTATGAATTCCGAGCACAACGAAACTGTCGTTTGTTGTGCTTCCTTTACTTTTTTTTTCAGTAACGGTGAACGAACGTACGACATTGAAACTTACGACATTTCTCGTAGAAGAATCAAGTGCAAAGTACCGTGCGCTGCGGTCTATTCTGTTGGCATTGACGCAACATTTAAACAAATGTGAGAAATAGAAGAAAGTACGCGATTACGTAAACCGTTCCTTTTAATTGTTTAAAATATACCATGGAAACGACTGTCTGCGAGCTATCTATTTAATGATTCAGTTAAACGGCTCGCTCTGAATTATCGAAGAAAATTAATGAATATTTTATAATCAATGATTTATGCCTTTTTTTCGAATCATAAATAATAAAATTGTAGATTGTGAACCGTATAGAATTTTATATGATAAATAGTACAACTCATTTCCGTGTTATTAAATTATTCTACATATCATTAATCAACGAATTGAAGTTCGAAGTAAAATTTGTGTTTTCAATTTAAAAAATTAAAAAAATAATAAATTCAAGTTTTAAGAAAGTGTTGATTTATTTTGGTTCATTTTTAATTTTTTAGAAATATTCTACCATTTTTATTTTAAATTATAATAACATACGGTAACAAATAAACTTGAATTAAACTATTAATTAGTTTATCTCAAAACTGGAGAGGTGCGATTTGACTAACATTGATCGTCGTTAAGCGCAAAACAATAAAACTTGAATTATTCGTTGGAACGAGAACGTATTGCTTGGTATCTCATAAGTTTTTAAGGCATCTTTTTTGTCCCAAGGTAAAATTCGTTCTGCCGCTCGGGCCTTTCTCTTATTGCTTCTGCTTGTTGCGCGACAGTGAAATATAACGAGCAGAATCATATCGTATACCAGAAATTATTGAAGCAAGTACATTTCCAACGTTTGAATTTATAATTTAATTCAAATCAAATACAATATTAATTTCAAAATTTTTATTTCAAGCACCTTTTATCTTCAAGCACCTTATCTTGTAAAATTAGTCAACCAAAACATTAGTCAATTATTTTTAATTCGTTTATTTCCATTGTTTGTCATAAATGAAAAAAATTTTTCAGAGCTCAAGTTCAAGGACAAAACAAGCGGAATTTCGTGAAAATAACGTCAGCTTTACCGTGGCTTAACTATTAGAATCCAGCACGAGCGTTAAGGGGCTAATTACAGGGGTGCGAAGTTTGAATCGCGAGCGATAGAAAATAATGCCTCGCATCAAACGATAGAATGCTTGATAAGAAGGACTTGAGACGAAGCGCAGTTTCACAGTGATTTACAGTTGTCTCGCAGGCCGATGCGTCATATTCACCTGCAATCTATAAAGCAATATTTCCGTTACATGACGAACTACTCAGACACGAGGAATCTCGCGGTATCGCAAAACTATGACGGATGCATACCGCGGTACCACTGGGACACATTGTCTAATACATATTGCATAAATACTTGCGCCTGCCGCTGCCAATTGTTCTAATTTTATACTGGTTAACTGTAAATCGACACCATTTGATTTTACTTTTTCAAGCGGTTCAATTCGGACAGTCAATTGTTAATTAAACAACAATGATCAATTAAAAATGTTTAATTAAAAAAAAAACGCTGGATAATTGTTTTTTAATTTCAGACTTTAATTAAAAATTTAATCAAAATATGAGAATAAAATTTTGTAATTAAAAACAATTTTTTTTAATTCAAGAAAAAGAAAAAGTATACTATTTGAGATTCTTCGAAATTTGAACTCGTTCGATGGAATAACAATAGGTGTTTATTAATTAATTAAATTTTAATAGGCATTTAAGTAACGTTTAAGTATTACTTATCAATGATGTGATATCTTTCTTTGCATAAGATTACTGTATACATATTTAATTATTACATTGTTTTGTAATTAATTGCAAGTGATGATTACTGTATATAGTAATTTCAACCCCCTCTTTTTTCAATGTTGAAGCTTCTTATTCCAGTGGTTTATAAGTTACTTCCTTTTGCAGCGTAGGTCTGCCGATTACTTGGAGTAGCAAGTTTTTGTTTATTTAATGAAAAAGAAACTGTTCGTAAGAAATGTTTAATTAAACTTTCTTAGGATACTGTACGCGATGCCTTGTAGAATCTGTAATAAAACATTTATATTTTACTTGTAATTTACATTCCAATATTGGAATGTTTATTAAAATTGTTAAGATTGAATGTATAATGAGGGTTAAATTACAAATTTACACAAAAAATTATTTTTTGCAATTTGTTACAAAACTTTTTTAATTTTTAAATAATAATAAAGGAATTGATAAATTAAGAAAACAAAATTTGTAAATTGAATAAATTTTCTTTCACCGGTATTAATTAACTGATATCGGAGCATCGATCAAATTTGCGACAAACGTACCGGGGTTTATAGTCTGGGAATAATAAAGATTAAAAGCTGAAAAGAGGATACAACTGGGGGAGGAAGGAGGGAGAGAGAAAAAATCCAACTGGACGTTATTCGCGTTTGCTAATCGAATCGGTATAATCTTAATGAAATACCAGTTCTGAAATTTGTCCTCTCTCTTCGCCGGCCGCGCATGACCCTCGTCGATCCTCTTTTCCTCCTTCTTTGGAGAGTAACGTTTCGTACTCGGCGCACGAAGTGCGTTTATATTTATAGCACGAATCAAGCGGCTAAAGGATTCGATATATTGCGATACACCGTGCGCTACGGTTGAAGGTTGTCTAACAAAATGGCATCCGTTTTCAAACGCCCGCGAAAATCCAGTTATATTCAAACCTTTGTTACTAGACTAATGTTTTTTTGAATTTGTACCGTCAAATTTAGTCAAATTTCAAAGTAACAATAATCTAATCATTTTCTCACTTTGGAAGAATCTTATTGATTTTTAAATAATTTTTGTTTCTTTTAATTCGATTATACAAACTGGCAAAAGTTTTGAGGTGGACGACAGATGTTTTGGCCTTTTCGTGGCTACTTTATATTTATTTATTTAAGAAATTGGAATGTCAAACCATTCTTCCCTTTTCTAAATTATCTTTGAAAAAGTAAACTTTATTATTGTCAATTTTAATTCGAAAATACTCGGAACCGACGAGAATTAGCTTAACGACGGCGAAATGATCGACGAGCAAAATCAACTATGCATGAACTTGCGACGAAAAACGTTCGCAACAATGGAAAAAGTTTTTTGCGCGCGAAATAATCAGCCGCGTCAGGATCGGCAGGAAAAAAGAAAAGGAAAGGGGAAAAAAGGAGCGAAGGAATAATAAAAAAAAACGCAAAGAAAATACGTAAAGCGTGATTATACAATTGACCTTTAGATATAAAAATCCAAACTTCCGTTATTTCAACACAACTTATTCATACTTAATTTTCCTCGCTATTAGCGCGAAAAGTACGCAGTTTTTCTTCGGCCTTTTTTTTATTTCAATTCCTACTTGTCTGATTCAACTTATCACGTGTTGAAAAAACGATCGATTTGTTGCAATAAGTAGCAATTTTAATTGTTTGTTATTAATAGTAAAAGTGATGATTGTTTTTCTTGTACCGAGTATTCTGATAAATCTGAAATCGCTTTTTTTTATTAAAAAGTAATTAAAAATAGATTAAATAGTGCTTTCTTGATTGATTTATTGAATACAAAATTGCAGTGATTTTTGACATACAATAGGACGAATGCAGAGATCTATCCAAAGGAATAAAATTTAATTGGCACCTTCGACCCCACCATCAATATAGATTTAAACAATAAAATGTATAATTAAAAAAAAATAATAAAATGAATGGAAATAAAATATCTAAGTGAAACATTGAATTTGTCGTTTGCAGATCGGGACAAGGTTGATGATGACCGCGCGACCTCTCCTGAGTCGATACGAAGCAGCCCGGCCTCGTCGCCACCGCCGTCGCTGCGATGCCAGAGTCCGTCCTCGACGTCAAGCAGCCAGGGCCAGGGTCCGTCGCGGCGCTTCATCTCGAGCATATTGGGGGGCGAGATCCCTTACGGCAGCAAGAGCTACCTTCTAACGCGAGCCGAGCGCAAGGAATATGGCCACTCTTCGGTCTTGTTTTCCAAAGAGCCGCAGCTACCAGGTGCAACGGAGAAGGTCGAGCTGCCGAGACCCGTGACGCCGCCCAAAACGCCCAGGGTAGATCCACCTGCTCGGGTCTCGGTCATCCAAAGAGTACCTTCGCAATCACAGAACACCAAGAGGGACAAAATCAAGATCGAGGTCCCGCAGAATCAAGAGCCGGAACAGGTACATCGAAGCAAACCAAATACTATGAACTTCAATCTGCTTATACTCAGAACAAATTCATATTACGGTGTTTTCTATCAAGTTGAGAATCGTGTTGTACGAGACAGAATTTTAATGGATTTAAAGAAAAAAAATTAATGGTGTGTTAATATCGACCTGTTTCCCTCACTTTGGGAAACTTTTCAAATTTTGCAGTTTCACTCACAAAAAGGATGCATTGAGTGAAGAAAATTTTTCTTGGTTCAAGACAAAATGTATCTTGATATTTTGCCAAGAATAAATGTTCTTGAGCCAAGAAAAGTTCCCTTGATCCAAGATATTAAGTGATTGAGCCAAGAAGAAATGTCTTGACAGGATAAAATTAGGTTTTAATCGAAGAAAATAATAGCAAAACTTAGCGATTCTTGAACGAAGGTAAAGATTTTTGTGAGTGTTAAATTGGCGAAAAAATTGTTTTATCACACATGTTTAGTCATGTTTTTGGAAAAAAACAATTGCAGATTTACTAGTTATAGATCACATAAAGGCCTTGGTCATTTGAGTGTTGATTAAAACAACCAGTATAAAATATAACAATAAAAATACAATTAGTATTGAATCTTTCTATATCTTGTTAATATCTGATCAGAATCTACTATTTAGCTAAAAGAATGTTACATTACTTTATTCTTCAAAATTTCATAAAACTAGGAAAAAAAGAACAAAAATAGTTTGACACATTGAGACAAAGCAGAATTATCTTCCTACATTAATGACGTGGAACCGAATTTGCATCACTGACGTAGATTGATCAGTCTGGAATGAAAAATTTACGTCACAAAAAAAAGTGAATGAAGAAATGACGTGACAATGAAATATCTTTCGCAGGAACAACCGATCGACTATGCCGTGCCAAGGAGGAAAGAATCTTCGGATGACGAGCGAGTGCGCGAGGGCGCGAAGGTGTCCTCGCGTTCCATAGCCAATTCAATAGCGAGGCCGTTGCTGCTGATGAAACTGTCTGGTTCGCAAATGATCCATGCGGCGGCGGGACATGGCCGGACAAGCAACTCCGGCAACAGCTCCGGCGGCAATTCCGGCTCCGGCAACTCCGGTTCTGGTAACTCCGGTGGCTCCTCTGGTGGCGGTTACTCCAACGGCAACAGTCCGCTCGGCAACGCCGGCGGCGGTGGAGGCGGTGGTGGGGGCGCCATAGGTGGCGGCACCGGCGGCGGGGGCATGAACCCTGGCAACAACGGGGGCCGCGGCAACTACGGCCCCAGCTCGCCCCCGACTGGCTCGCTGCCGCCCTTCTACGAATCGCTCAAGGGCGGCAACAACCTCGCCAATTTCGCCAACCAGTTCAACGGTAAATCGTTCGCGACTTTCCCGCTGGTTCCCTGTTCAAAATTAAGTATTCAAACGTATAGAACATTCAGAGTTATTCTAAAACATATTAAGTTATGAGGAGATATCCAGTTAGTTAGAATGGAAATGTTAATCAAATCAGTTACGATATGAACTCTTTTCATTTACTGTCTCGGTTTTCGTATGTCCCTTTTACATTGTACTATACGTTTCAGTACTTCAATTATATATATTATATTAGATTGCACATAACACTGTTTAAAAAGAAAAATATTAAAATTGAATAACTAAAAAAACAGTCTCTTATAAATTACTTAAATTAAAAAGTTTAATACTATTGAACTACTTGTTTCTCAAAATTTTTTCAGTACATAGTTTATTCTGTAAATTCCTGATACTTTTGTTAAAATAAACTATTGATTTTGAAGAAAAAATATTATATTCAACTGGGGACCTTCCAAATGTATGACCTGTAAAATAACTGCAGAATATTATGTATCACTAAGTCTATACATCACTATTTATGGAGACAGATTACTAGAAAAGAACTCGGTCGCGAATCGTCGAGACTGAATCGCAACGTGAACAAAGCTCTGTTCCTTTTTAACACTGGCAATAGTCGATTAAAATGACCCAAGTTCCCTTTTCCTCGCTCCTTTTCACCTCCACTTTTTTATATCCCCAAAGTTTCAATTTAACTCGCTAGTATTGTGGTGGATCAGCTTTTCCGGACAATGAATTTCCTAAACTTCCGGGGATCGGTAGCCATCAATAATCATTTATGGACATGCAGGACAAGCGACAGTAGCGTCTACTTCCACGAATCTCGATTTGAATAAAAACGAGGATTTATTAATGTAATTAATTTTAGGAATGGATTGCGATACTGGACAGCAGGACATCAATTTGCAACACTCGCATTTCGGGGCGCAGGAAGGTAAACAGTATTCGCTCTTGCAAAACGTTTGCGCGTCGTACGGGATCAATTTGAAGGAGGAGGACGATTTGGCGAATTATAAGATCCAGGCGAACGATCTGCTGAATGCGCAGTATGGCCCGTACGACGTCACGGAGACTGGCATGATGGTTGACATGATTAATGGCACGGTGGTCGATCCCCTCCAGTTCACAGCAACTTTGACATTTAGCTCGCCGTCTGAACAATCCGCCCTGTTTGAGTCGTTTGGCGAAAATCCGGAACTATTTTTGCCGAGGTTGACGACGGACGAGGGTAACAATGACCTGCTGGAGGATCCGCTCCGGTGTTCACCTTCGTCTACAATCAGCGTCGTTGGCCAAGAAGATCAAATCGCCACCCCGGTCGAACCGAGCGTGGACCCTTTCCCTGAACACGTCACACTATCGAGGGGATTCGACACGTCTAGGTACAATTTCATTTTACTATGTAAACAAGTAATAAAAGTAATGTAAAATATCTGCATATTACAATTGTTATCTGCAAATTTAAAACTAAAGTATTTTGAAATCCTTGCTAAAGTAGTAGTAGCATAATTGCTAACGCAGCTTTTTAAGTTAACTACTTAATTGATTTTACAGACACTACGTCACATCGCCACATTTTTCGACTAGCAAATTACCCATTCTTCCGTATTCCGGTGAATCGAACTACCAAACCCTGACGAAGGATCGGTCGGAATTGTTACACGTGAACCAAAATCATCAAACGGAACCGCAGCTGCAGCAGTTGCAAATCCAAGTACAACTTCAGCAACAGACTTCAGCAACATCGCCGCAACATCATCAACATCATCATCAAAACTTGCTCAGTCCGGGACTTAGTTTTTCAGGCAACGGTTGATATATTATTCTATAAGCCACGTTGAACAATAAATAAATTTATAAAATTATAATAGTTATGAAAAATTAATAGAATAATTTAAATAATTTCTTAAATAATTGCTTTTTAAGTACTTTACATAAAAATAATGCAAAGTGCCATGTTTGCAAGCTTTTCAGAAAATAATATTTCAAACGTTTATACTATATAAATTTATCTTATTTTAATGGTATCGTAATCAAATCTTGACAAAAATCTTAACGGCCAATCAATAAATGTGCAGGAGCCTTGGAGGTTGATTCCGGAAGTAGCGTGACGGGAAGTTTGCCGAGTCCGGACGCGACGAGCTGTTCTTTGGACGCCGCGTCGGCAAGCGCCTCGCCCACCTGCGCGCTGATGGACCCCAGTCCAAGTCCGGTCGGAGTGCAATCTAATGTAAACAGCACAGCCAACGGGGTAGGAGAACCCCCGCTTTCCCAACGAGTTAATGTTCTTCAACAAAGGGTAATTCTTCTGAAGTGTGAAGTAAAATTACATTTTTACACGAAGCTTGCATTAGCCAGAGTAGAATTGTAGTTTTACCAAACGATAATGCGGAATCTACTCTTCGTTAAGTAGATGTGCATTAACCCGAACGAACGTTGAATTGACACCGGCCAGCACTGATCCAGACTCAGTTATCGTCAGTCGGGTCTCCATCAGCTCCTGGACTGGTCCAATTCAAATCTCTGCTTTGGAATTACACTTCATTATTCACTGCTCGTTGTGAATCGAATTTCTGTTTACCGAGAAACTCGAGTCCCAACTGCCATATATTACACAATTTTATTGATACCAACGTGTGCTTCCCTTTTAGCTTGGACTGCCGGGCGATTGCCAGCTCGAATTCGTGAATGGCGGCCACGGCATTAAGAACCCCCTCGCCGTCGAAGGTCAGAGACAGCCCGTAACGCCACGCGAAGAGGAACGATCTAACAGACATACCAGTGGAAAAGTAATGCCCACTATTCATTTCCAAATCGCAGTTCAACGAAACGCGTCCTTTAATTATGTTCCACGTACGCCTTGCATGCACCCAAATTGACCGATGAAGAAAAAAAAAAATGAAGAAGAAAGGAAAGAAAAAAAAGATAAAGGTTTTATACCTCTAGCGTCCTCTTCTTCCAACCGTGAATACAAAGACATGACAAATGGGGGCTGCATTTTTTTTCTTCCTTCCTTTCCTCTTCGATGTTCTTTATATTCGAATCATTTTCCTCCGAACGTGCTCCGGCATAAAATTAGCCCCATTGCATTCGGCTTCCTCTGCGACGTATTATTATATTTTTTTATTTATTTTTTTTTCCATAACAGTCAACTTTGCTTTCCAGGATGACGACCCAAATAGATTTACCTGCCGCGTGTGCAGCAAAAATTTCAGCCTACAAAGACTGCTCAACCGCCACATGAAATGTCACAGCGACGTCAAGCGTTATCTCTGCACTTTCTGTGGTAAAGGATTCAACGATACGTTCGACCTGAAAAGGCACACGAGAACACACACCGGGGTCAGGCCGTATAAGTGCAACCTCTGCGAGAAAAGCTTTACTCAGCGATGCTCTTTGGAGAGCCATTGTCTTAAAGTTCATGGGGTACAACACCAATATGCTTACAAAGAACGGCGCACAAAGGTGAGTCTTCAAAAAAAAATGAAATTCATGATCGTATCTCACTGAAAGCACATAATATTTAAATAATTTTGCAAAGTATATTTACTGTTTTGATTTGATTCAGATGAACTACTGAATAAAACTAAACATCGCTTTTTATATTTTGCGTTTACTAAAATATTTCTAAAGGTTCATGTTTAGTTTTTTAAATTTTATATTATTGTTAACTTGACGTTTACATTCTATAGAAGATGTATTGTTTTATTTTGTTCGAAATGATTTTTCTCATTTTAATGTTATTTTACACTTGCAGGTTTACGTTTGTGAGGAATGCGGACATACGACTCAAGAACCGGAAGTTCATTACCTGCATCTGAAAGAGAAGCACCCTTACAGTCCGGCTTTGCTGAAATTCTACGACAAGAGGCACTTTAAATTTACGAACAGTAATTTCGCTAACATGTTACTGCAGGTGCGAACTTAATGACAATTTTTTAATGATAGTTAATGAACGGTAAAGGCAACAAACAGAAAAAAAAAAAACGAAATGCTAGGATTACATGTACGTATTATGGGATTAAAAGCATTGCACACACATACACATAACTACGCGCACACAGTTACAACTATCCTTGCTCGGTTAAATGACATTTTGGCTGATTTACACGCCGAATTTGGTCTATTTTTTAATTTATACAAGAAAACAGGTGTATGATTATGACGAATATTATTTATACAGGGTGAGTTTTTTATCTTGAGACAACTAAATATCTCGAAAACTACAAATCCGATCAAAAAAAGTGGGTAATAAAAATTGTTCGTCTCGACGGGGGACATCCGATGATACCAAATTTGA